>VYZV01043779.1:396966-411413 GCA_013401275.1 Pandion haliaetus | reverse complement strand
CGCCCCTCCTCCCCCTCCTTCTGCACTGACCTCGGGATCTGCAGAGGGGTTCCTCTCACGTTCCAATCCGACTACCCACTGCAGGTTCCCCTTCTTCAATCTGTTCTCCCAGAGGCGCTCCCACCGTCACTGACGGGCTCGGCCTGGGCCAGAGGTAGGTCCGACTTGGAGCTGGGGGAGCTTCCAGCAGCTTCTCACAGGAGCCACCTCTGCAGCCCCCTCCCCCGCTACCAAAACCCCACCACACAAACCCAAATAACACGGTGTTATTTTAAAATAGTGTTAGGACAAGCCCGATCTCACAAACAGAATTGTGCTTGCATCCATTTATGGGAGTAATCCCTCAAACTCTGTCTGAGCACAAGGGACAAAAAAGCTGTGCAGCCCATCTTTCTTGGAAATAGCTTCCGCTACATTCATTATTTCAGTGGCTTAGGGAGTTACCCATGGTTTGGGGGATAGATGGGAAGGGCACATCAGTATTTGCGTTGGCCCCGGGCCACACAGAGGGGCTCGGGGTCTGCATCTTTGCCTCACTGATGGGTTCCATCACCGCAACCTGCTCGAACTTGCAGCCTGGCCTGAATGCCCGGATTCTGCTCTCGCTGCTCTGCCAGTGATCCTGGAACACTTTCCAGAGAGAAAGTTTTTAGTTAGAGATGAGATTTCAGTACCGAACAAAGCTCTCCAAAGCCAGCCATTGGGTTTCATGTAAAAGGACTTATCATAAAAATGTCCTGACTTTTTTTTTTATAACATTCTCTTGATTTTGCAGAATGCGCCTGTAATGGTTTGGTAGTTTGTCTTGGCTGTAAAGAGCTTTATCCCAGTATTTAGTGCCATTCATCATGTTTTTACTGCTGTGCCAGAAAAAGGACTTGAAAACTGACAGAATTCCTTGAAATCTGAAACACACTACAGCACAGAAGTCTGAAGTTTTGTATTTTCCTGCAAGTAAGCCATACAGCATCTGAAAGACCCTCTGCGAGCCAGCAGTAGCAGCAGATACATATGTCTGCAGGTATGGCAAATGGAGCTTTACCAGGGGCTGGAGCTCCTCCTGTGCCTGTCCGCCTGCCTCCTTCCCCGGCAGCACTCTGCTCCCCTTGCCCTGCTTTGCTTACTGTAACCTGGGCCTCTGAGTGCTCCCACCTCTGCTCATACCATTCTGAGGATGCAGTTGAAGTAAAGGAGCTTTTCAGGGATGCAGGTTATCTGAAGAGGAAACTCTACCCGTGGAAGTAACACATCTGTCATCTACTAAGCCAACGTTTAGAGGTGTCCTTTTACTTACTCCTCTACAAAGCGTACAAGAAATTCATCAGCATCAGTTCTTACCATATTAAAAATGCAGTAAATTCAAAGAACCCTCAGGTTCCTGGTCTGACTTTCTTTCAGACAGGACTTCCTTGGAGCAGCAACTGTCTCTGTCTCTTCCCCCAGCACGATGCATTTCTAGAATTTCCTACATTACAACAACCACCACCATAATAGAAACAACACTGCACAGCTGAGGGTGTTTGTACAAATTTGCCAGGCAGATGTACTAATCTCCAAACAACATTTAAAGCTCGTAGTTGTGCAGCAGCACCTGAGCTGAGTCAGAGCAAAGTTTGAAACGAAGTACAAAGAAATTGCCTCTCACACATACACTCACAAAGGTCCCTCAACATCACACTACCCCAGTTTCCATAGACTCTGAAACCTAAGCACTTTTTGGCATCTCCTAGTAACCCTTCCCAGTAACTGGCATTCAGCTATATTGTGCCTGACCTGAATTGCTTGTGATGCTCTGAATATCAAGTTCATGCTGATTTACAAGAAAAAAAAATTTAAAAATATATCATCAATAGGCTTTCAGTTAGCTGCAGACTCAGACAAAAGCCTGAACTTGTGAAGAAGCACTCCTCAGAAGCCGTAAGGCTATTTCCTACACTCCACTATGTTAGCAGGTTTCATATCCTTTCACAGGGTGCTGTATTTCAGAAGCAGCTTTTGTTATTCCAGATTGATCATTCATGGCTTTATCTCAAATCTTTTCTCCTCAATGCAAGGGACAAACTCCACATCCCTTCGCATTTATTAGAAAACCATTCTTCTCAAACCAACATTACCACTTTATATTACAAAGGCATCTTTATTGGGAGACAATGCAAGACAACTGAACTGTCAGATTGCAAAGGAAAGGGTCAAATCTTTACATTACTACAGAAATGATACGGTGTTTATCAGAACTCTATATTTTCTGCTTCATTCTCTCTGGAGTCTTTTGGATCATGCTACAAGATAAAAATAACTATGATTTCTAATAGGTAATTGTTTAGGCTTTCGTTCATTAACATTTTCTTTATATTCCTACAAACTACTGCCAAGCTTAAAAGTCTGTTAGCCCAGTAAAGAACTGTACCTGCAAATCAATTCAAAATGGTCAGTCCTCATGAAAAACTGAGGTTTACCAGGCTTATATAGGAAAACGTAGACTCAGCTCGTAGTACAGCAACCCTCTCAAGAAAGACTTTTGTTCTAAGGCATTAGTCCTGCTGCAA
Organism: Pandion haliaetus; assembly: GCA_013401275.1. Taxonomy (NCBI): domain Eukaryota; kingdom Metazoa; phylum Chordata; class Aves; order Accipitriformes; family Pandionidae; genus Pandion; species Pandion haliaetus. Next base: position 408,867 of record VYZV01043779.1, on the reverse strand, counting down.
TTAATATTCTGTATCTGGGGAACTAGGTAGGATCTGGCATCCCGTGAAGGTCTCTGCACTCCTACACAGCAGCAACCTCCTCCAAATCCCGCTAGACGCAATGAGAAGCAATGGCGCTGAGCTCCAGATCCTGCCCTCCCCTGGGTCCCATGGAGGATTATTGCTGTTGATTTCAGCAGGTCAGGCTCTAAGGAAAAGCTAGTCTGGAGGGAAAGAAAGCCTGCCTCTGTTCTCAGATGTACCTGTGACATCAGGGGACTGACAGTGGCACAAACAATGGGAATCAGCCTTATCACCAGCATTGTCAGGGTGCATTGACCATACCCAGTTTTTCATGCCTGAGAAGATACAGGACAGCTACTAGAAAGGATCTGTCAAACGCAGTATTGCCTCTCTGACCTGTGATGTCTTGTGGTGGCAGAGTCATCCCAAGACCAAGGAGAGGATGTCCTTCTTGGTCCTGCATGACTTAAGGCCATCTCCACGAACTCTGAATGCCACTTAGGACCTTGCACTTCGGCGACATAGAAAGCTTAACATTGCTGAAGTCAACAAAGGTATTCCACAGAGCCAAAGGAAATCCTGGAGCACAGAGCCAGCCAACACGATGGGCAACGCAAAGCATGCAGCTGTGGGTGGAGTTTTGGTTGTACAAATACATCCCATGTTTCTCAATTACATCATGCTCCTTCCTAACTCCTCACTGCATGGAAACGATACATTGGTTGCCCTCAAGTTCTACACCTGACTTCATTGAAATGATGAAGGAGATTGAAAACTGTCCTCTTGTACTTTATAAAGCCAAAGTTAAAAAGCTTAGAAGGTAAAAATGTGTATTGAAGAAGTAAAAGGATGTGAGCATGGAAAGGAAAATGCAGGTTGAATACTGTGAAAAAATTCCAAGTGGAATACCTGGTAAGCTGAGTTTCCTGAGAGAAATGAGAAAAAAAAAAAACCCAAAACCCACATTACATAGACATTTAACACCAGACTGGACAAAATCCTGGAAAATACACCATTGCGAACAATCCTGTCCTGTCCATAGGGCATATGACTTCATCCGCACTGGAAAATATTGAAACATTTTGATGCCTAAATGAAGTTCCCAGCAATATTTGAGTATCTCACGGAGCTCAAGAAACAAAACAAGCTAGGTCTTTCAATGCAGAAACAAAATTGCTAACTCCAACCCAGATTCTGCTCTAATCAACACAAACGCAGAGGATCTGAAGTGAAGTAACTCTGAATTTACTTTGACTCTACACCAGCAAAATAGATTATTTGCTCCCCTGCCTCATGTTTTCTGAAGTTTCATTAGGTTATGCAAGCAAAGCCTTTTGAAATGAAAAGTGTCACACAAGTGCTGAGCGTCATTGTTCCTTTCTAATAAAAGAGGGGGAAAAAAAGCACGAAGTCTGAACTTCAAACTACAGATAAATAAAACAGCACTCCGGGACTGCTTTAGATCAAAAATTCTGTTCTTAACGCAAAATTCTGCTTAAACCCAACACAGCTGCAGCAATATTCAAAACATCACTTTCATATTCAACATCAATAGGAAAACAAAGAGAGGTAAAGAGATTCTTCCCAATATTCTAGCAGCATCTTTTATTTTTTCTAAAACATCAGCATTTCCATTTTAAATGTGCTTCCAAAGCACTTAAAATCTAACTCGCAGAATTCGCTCCAGGCTGAAACTCTGCATGGATTTTTTTTCCCTCTGTATTTAGCCAAAATTTACATTAGGAGTAAACATAATTGAAAAAAATCAAAAACAAAACCCAAAACCAAATGTGTATTTCAAAGCACAATTCAATATAAACAAGCTAATTCACTGGGGTAGCTCTTCAAGAACAAACTCAGCCCTGGAACCACACCCATTTTAGGCTAATGTCACGATCAAATAATCTTACCTCTAGGATAGAAATAGTGATGTCATTTGTACTAAGTGTCACTGACTTCAAAGGACACACAAAAATTCGCAGCCTGTAAGGGCCCTGCTGCTTTTTCAGTTAGATTTTGAAACACCGAAGAGTCAAGATATCTGAAGTGGCTGGGGACAGAAAGAAAAAACCAAAGACAGCTAAGTATGAAGGCTACTCTCCGCATCATTTCTTCAAGTTGCACCTCCACTATTCCAACAGCATTACAACTCCCTGCTTGTTCCGCACTGCTCGTGACCTTGCTGGCAGGGATGGCCTCCTCAGAGCTACCAGTTCTGCACTTTATGACCAGTAATGTTTATTACTGATGCTTCCTTGCTAACCTGCTTCATTAAAATGGTTGGTGTTAGCTTAAATAGCGAATCTTTGCTAACTCAGGGCTCCTTCAGCGGGACTCCTTAGGGAACAATTGCACGAGAAGCTGTGCTGTTAGATCTGTCAGGGCAGCAGCCTTCAGCAAGGCTGCAGTGGGAGCTTCTGTGAGCAAGGTGAAGGCAACCGCGGGAAAAAGAATCCTCTCTTAAGAATATACATAATCTAAATCTGCACCTTTTCTTTACCTATTTCAGATAAGCACCTGCTAATTTTGATTCCCCTCCAGTCATTTGGTGGTCCATGCATAGAGGAAAGATTCAAGCAATACATCTGATTAAGACAGTAGGAATCTAAGCAATGTCATTTATAAACTGAGAGCGACAGAGGACATATATTGCATCGGTTTGGCTTCAGTCCTGAATTTGTCTTGTATTTTAACTCCTGTCTGAATACAGCAGAGCGAGAGCTGGCTAATCTTCAATAAAACATATGCTACAAAGTCTGTTAAGATAACATCCCTGTCTAAATTCCCTTGTTCTGAACGTCTTCTCAAACAATAACACTTCCCTGCCTCGCTCATCTGGACTCCAATCCTAAATCCAAGAATTTGACTCTGTGCTGTACCACAGTATGTGAAGTTCCCTAGTGGTGGGAAGCAGATACTGAACATAGGCACGAGCAATCACAGGATGCAGTTTAGTAAGTCAAAGTCAAGCCGAGAAGGGATGAAGCTGCAAAACTATATACTGCACTTAATCTTTTGGTGGGTGCCTATAGAAAACTGGAGAGATAACTGCTGTGAAACATAGCAGCTATGAAGCAGCTTCTATACAGGTTGTTCTGGTAAAGAAACCACAACACAGCACAGCTTAAGTGGATTAAAAGCAACCTAAGTGTTGGCTCTTACAAAAAAAAAAAAAAAAAAAAAAAAAAGGATCCTCAAGAAAATGTAATTTTGCAAAGATATATTCTTGGTGCTGCATTTTTAGTATTTGCATTAATGATCTGGAAGAAAAGCAGTCAGGGTAATTCACCACTGGAGCAACTTATGAAGATCCTGCTTTTCTCGAAGTTAATTAAATTCAGACCAGAAGCTTTTTTCTCAGAGATACCCTCTTTTTCAAACCAAAATTATATGAAGGCTGTCCTATGACCTGTGCTACAGCAGACCGCAGACTAAACAGTCAGTGTTCTCTGCTGACCTTATTATTGCTGAATCTATGAGCCTATGACATGACATGCAATCACTCACCAGCAACGTCTAACAGTGCCGTGTTCCTTGTTTGCTCTTCTTCTGTTACCTTCTGGTGAGGCATCTGTTCCTTTCATATGCCCCTCTTGCAGCGTCTTTCTATGTGCATGTATACACTGGATTACTACCTAGCCTGCAGCTTGCTGTTGTCTAGGATGAGGATTGCCCTGTCACATGCCTCCATGAGCACAGCAAAGTCACTTTGCATCTGACAAGAGGAAAGCGAGAGGAAGATGTGGCAAACCAGTGCTGGGCAGCTAACCTGCAGGTGAAGAAGAGGCCTTGGTGTTGGAGAGAAGCAGATGCCCCTCCCTCGCCTCTCCCCAAAAGTTAGCCTTTTGAAAAATATTTTTAGGCTAAAGAGGATGAAAGAACTAAAAGGCCATTTTTGCACGGGTTTATGCCTGGGTTTTTTTTCAGGTACAAATTTCAGGAGGAGTTGGGAAGAATACGTATAGATGGGGGAAAAGGTTGAGATAGGCTTGGGAGAACTGCAAAAGAGTCTGGGGTAACCCTCCTAGAATTCTCTTAACTATCTCAGATCCTCCCTGTCCGCAGCAAGGCTCTTCTCAGCTACATTTTCTCCCTATAGGCAGAAAATTATCCTGACCATAGTCTTCCAGGCAGAAAGCAGAAAGTCTCACTTCAGCTGTCAGACAAAATAATGGTTACTGGTCACTGCCTGCAGTTCTTTTCCTCTGGCTCCACACAAACCTTTCTTGGGAGTTTCTCGTCCCTGTAGTCAACAGGAACTACCCTCACCAAAGCCCCTAATGGCTTTTTCTTAGCCAGTCTCAGAACCAAGGCTGCCTTCATTCTCCTTGACCCACAGGTTGTCTTTGACCGCCAGCCACGTTTCTTGAAACACGACTTAGGTTCAGTGACTCTATCTCTCCCAAGAGCCTCCTCTTACTTCAACTGTTTCCCCAAGCATTTCCTTCGAGGGAGAGCTGCTTCTTTACATGGTCCCACAGTGCTATGACCTAGTGCTCTTCCCTTCTCTGCCCTCTACATTTTAGACCTTGATCGTCTCACCTGCAAAGTCAGATTCAGCCATTAATATGCTAACAACTTGCAGAGCTCCTTTGGATCTGTCTCTTCAAAATCTCCAGGGCAAAATCTCAAAGGCTTTCTCTAAGATTTCATCACAGACAACATGGAGCCATCACCCCACACTCAACATTCTTCTCATCTTGATGGAGCACTACCTTATTCTTCTGCCCTCTGCACCCAGCAAACACTTGTCCTGAGCACCCTATGGATGATGGAAACTACTATGGCCACTATTGGCATAAGACACTTGGAGAAGGATTCTGCAGCGAGTTCATGTGGTGCTGAGAACTTTTTTCAGAAGGCCACATTTTTTTTCTGAGGTGAAATCAGAAGTCGTGAGGATCTGTGTCCCCTTTTTCTCAGATAACCAAATGCTACTTTCATCACCCCCTTCTTCAGGAGCTCTCCAGATTTCCTAACCAGCAATTCTCAGGAGTTGCAGCACTCCCACAAGACACAAGGGAAACAAGGTAGAGAAAAGAGGGGAGGAAGAGAAGGCGCTGCTGGAAACTTTACTCATTTGCTGAAGGGAGTAGCAAACCTTGTGCTTTACTTGAGTACCATCAATGATGGATCAGTGCTAAAGATGACAGTACAAACAGCATGGCTACCCCATAATCACGGAGAGGGCTCATTTCTCACATGCCACTCAGAATCAGGGCCAAAGCATCAGGTTCAGAGGTGTCTAAGTCAGCAGGTTGCTTCATGCTCTGTTCCCTTAGATTTATACCCTCTGAGCTTGGCTTAGCTGTCCTACGCAGCCAAAGGGAGTTCTGAGCTAGTGCAGTTTTCATCTATAATTCCTGCGTGCTGACCATTCTAATGAAAACCTTCACCTTGCCAGCATAACACTCTTTAAATTGACCAACCTTGCAATACTTGTGTCTTTCGATCCACTGCCTCCCATAAAACTGGCTAACCTTTAAGTTCATTATGTTCTTAAAATTATTGCTATGCACTTAAAATCATTGCTCTGCATTCAGAGAATGAAACTATTCACCGAATTAGTATGTCATATCTGAGCTACTTACCTGCAAATTTCTAGTCTCCCCGTTAAAGTGGAATTGACTTGCCACGGCACAGTGAAAAGAAGATCAATAATTACAGACTCCACGCTGCCAGAGGTTTGTTAAACTTCGCTTCCTGCTGTCATGCCCTCAATAGTTATGGTCAAAGATACATCCTTGCAATCTGTTCTAGCTACATTATATATGCCTCAGTTTTCCAAACATTCAGAGGGAACCAGCTGGAAACACTGCACTTAGGGTTACCAGTGAAGACGGTATCTATCTACATAACTGTGCCCTCAAGAGGTTACAGACAGCATAACTTTCACCTCCGTCGTCAGTTCTTTGAAGCAATCCAACAGAAACGTCCCTGAAGCGTGTTCTGGGACACCGCAGCAGCAGTTTGCCGGCCGTGCGCTGCAGACCACCGACAGCCGCTGCAGAAATGGCTGGCCTTGGGCTGTTGGCTACTTCTTAACGCCCACCACCAAATTGCCATAGAAAAAGCTAAAAATAGCATTGTTTTTCATGTAAGCAATTGCTGTAATGGCTACAGAGCTGCCACGTGATCGTGCATGGGAATGGAAGCAGTTCCCATAACTGCGAATGGGAGGAAAAGTCTATGATGCAATCTTCCCACTAGGAACAGAAACTCGGCTTGTATCATCCCAGGGTCGTCTTAAAATACATGTACGCTCTGTAGCCAGGATCATCTGAAATAGCAAATATAGACTAAGTATGTAAGATCAACCACTATCTAAAGAGCCCTTCTGACTCTGCGTGGATCTGCAGTTTCTTGCAGGTTCTGCCACTCAATTTTTATGAGAAGAGCAGATTTATGGTATAAGCACTCGCGAGTAATTCACTCCCATGAGTTGCCACATACAACTTGGGGAAATCCCAGCTGTAAAACCTTGGCACCGTTTAGCTAGTGCAAGCTGCAGTACTTTTATACAGGTGTTATTCCACTGACCTACTTGGAGTCACTCCTCCTTTGCACTGCTAGAAGAGGAGGATCGGGCTGTTTGCTTACCACCTCTGGTAAGCAAACCTCTCTGCCACCTCTTCACAGCAGTAAAAACGCTTCCAGTGTTGGACTAAGTTAGTTTTAGCAGCCTTAGTGGTTTGGCTCACCACAGCTTCAGGGGCTTGTACATCTCACCCACTCTTGGGCCTCCTGTAATACTCCATTGTCAATCGGCTTAGTTCCTCATCAAGTCTGTGGTTTTAAATCATGTTGAGAAAATTACCGGATCCTAGACTAACAGAACACCACTAAAGCCATAAAGTAGCTACACTGAGCATGTTTTTATTCTGGTTCCTCACCTCAGGAGAAATACGGTTTATTCCAACACTCACTCTCCACCACTGGAGCAGGAGCCACAGCAGGGTGTTGGGGCAGGTGACTCACAAAAAGAAAGTGAAACCACCTAGCTGTCCCCTTGCCCTAACAGGGAGGGTGAATTAATAGCATCACTCAGTGAGCTTCCTACTTCCCCAGGCTTTTTCTTCATATAAAGATAGGAGGGGGTTCTTCTCCCCAGTCAAAAAAAAATTGTGAGGGTTTTATTTGGTTAGATCTCCGAGTGGAGGCCAATTAAAATGACAATCACTGTACTGTCACTGAGCTATAGTCCAAGCACACATCGTGGTATATAACTAAATCCACAACGTGGTACAGGGAACAAAGAGCTGACATTCCCCGCCACTAAATAAAGTGAACAGCTCGTGGCTATCTTGACATAAAACAACCTAATAATTATAGTGCCTAAGTTAGACATCTGAATAAATGTAGTCGTGTCATTTAAACAATGAAGCTATACTGATTTATAGCAGCTAAGGATCTGATTAAGGTGTAAGGATCTGATCTTTACCCTAATATGTCCCTTCAGTTCATCCACATTATTGGCTGTCACCACCTGGCCTCTCCCTCGTGTCCCCACAGTTGGGTTTTCAGCAGGTTAGGAAATGACGGATTCTCACTCTGTTCATTTCTTGCACGCTTCCAGCAGTGCGGAGTGAAATGAGAGGCAACCATAAAAGCCAGTAGAGGGGAAAATTAGACATGCTGTGTAACTAATTTCTGAACTGTAAGCAAAGCTGTCGGCAATTTTCGTCGCATATCACAAGTTCGCATTTCTCTGAATTGTCCCCTGCCGAGGACAAGCACTACCTGCTCGGGCCCTTCCAGGCAGGATGGGATGCTCGCTGCCTGGGACAAGCATCTGGGACAAGCTCCAGGGGCGGCCGTAGTGTGGTCTGAAGGGACTTCTCACCTCCTTGCACCAGAGCCACCATCCCGCCTCGGAGAAAGGCACGCTCCTTCAGCCCACCCCAGCGTCATGGGGGAGCGGGGTCCCTCCCGTGTCCCCTGGCCGGCCACCCACCGCTGGAGCTGCTGCATTTGCTGGGGTGGCTGTAAGCGGACACGGGCACGGCCAGCCCCGCTCCGTGGGCGAGCAGGGGAGCACGGCCGCGAGACAGGGGTCAAAGGCAAATTAAAACCAGCCGAGCCGAGCCAGCAGTTGGAAAGAGGGGGGCGGTCACAGCACAAGCCTGTGACAGCTCTAAGTGAAAGTAGCCAGACCGAGCGGGCTTGCAGAGTGTCACGAAACCAAAAATCCCCTCCACCCCGCAGCTGCCCAGCTGGAACTGTATAACGGAGCAGGCTTCACGAAGCTGAAACTCCCAGCAGAGTTAACTCTCCAGCAGCTGCTGCACTTTCAAATTGTCAGCCAGATTAAACACAGGAATGCCTGTGGGTTGCAAAGCTGAGGGAAGGGCGAAGCGATGGGGTCAGCTTGCTCTAAAGTGCAGAAACTACTCAAAAAGTTGGCGGCGGGGCTCCCGGCGGCTGGGAGGGAGCTACGCTGGCATCGCCTGGCTGCAGGCTTGGCACAGGGCCCTTTCCTTGCCTCGGTTGTCTGCCCTGAGCTAGATGGTAGCGGAGTTTTTGTCTTGGGCTTCCTTAGGCTGCAGACTCGGGATGTACCCAGACTGCCCTTGCGGGGCAAGTCTCTGTTTGGAGGGGGCACTGGTGGGGGTCCCGCTGCAGCCCGCTCTGCCGGGAAATAAGCCGGGACCGGACGCTGCAGGACACCCGAAATGCTGGTGCCTGCACTGGCCTGGCACCGAAAGCTCGGGGAAACACATCCCCTTACAGGGGTGGGCGAGCACCAGGCGAAAGCGAGTGCCACTGAGCCGCGTGTCACGGATGACAAGAGAGCGATGATTGACTGGGAAAACTGCCCTATAAAAAACACGCTTGAGGATCCTGTTCCTTGTCTCATACCCTTCAAACACTCCACAATTACAAATCCTCCATACAATTACAAGCTTAAAAAAGGAGGGGAGGTAATTCTCCCACATGCTGTCCGGCCCGTGGACTCAACAAACCTGCGGCACCACCAGCGGGCAGTGTGGGTCGGACAGCCTGGCGGAGTTCCTCCTGGGAGATGGTGGGCCACCTCCACCAGGGATAAACAATCCCCACTCCAAACCTGGGCCACAGACTTGTTGCCAGATCCACGCAGCTGCAGAGAGCAGAGGTGGAAGGAGCTGTGCCAGTGATGGGGGTAGGAGGGAGAAAGAAGAGAGGTTGTTCCCACGTTGCAGCCTCTCCTCTGCAAAACCACGATACTCCATGGGGCTCTGCAGCCCCCACGCTTCAGGAACCTCCATCCCGGCTGAGCCCTGCTGGAAACTACAGCCCACAAAACTGCTGCGAAGACACTGGCCCACAGAAGTCGACGTGCCACGCAACTCGCAGAGGCCGCACAACGACCGGGCAGGGACTTAAGCACAAGAGAGGGACCGCAGGCGGCTGCGTCGCTGGGGCACGTTCAGGCGTCCAGACAACCAGCTCAACCGTCAAGGGAGCCAAGCGGTCTCCCTCGCTAGCAGAAAGTTTGACTCACCCCCTCCTTGTCCCAATGCCCACATGTGAACCGACAGCCTGGATGCCCCCATCCCATCCCGGCATGAGCACTTACCCCCCAGGAACTGGATGCCTCCGGCCACCCTGCCCACGGTCCTGGAGATGAGCTCGGACACGCAGCAGCCCATGAGCGCCGTCAGGGCCACCAAGAGCAGCAGCCCGCAGCCCAGGCCTGTCACCACTGTGCAGATCCTCCACTCGGCGCTCGGGATGGCCTGGAAGGAGGCGTAGCGGCCACACTGCTCCACCATCACCGTTGTCTGGCGGCTCTCGTCCCGCACCGGGTAGGAACACCTCCGGAAAGTGCCGAAGGAAACCGACTTCTCCAGCTGAGACCCCAAGAGCCAGTAGGGCATGAAGAAGCCCACACAGGAGGTGGCGGCGCAGAGGAAGGAGAGGAAGGCCCAGACGACACCGGCGCAGGTGAGGCTGGAGGCCATCTTTGTATGTGCTCCGAGACCCCTCACGATGGGGAGACGGGAAAGCAGCTGTGTATTTTAGCGAAGGTTTATGGATAATCCAGAGCCTCTCAGCCTTGACAAATCCTCACACTGGGAGAAGCTCGGTTCCTGACAGCCAGGGGGACGTTTCCTCCCATCATGAAGTCAAAGATCCCTAATAAAGTAGCAACACACAAAAAAAGGAGAAAGATACAAGTTCAGTAATACTGACATTAGAAAAAATGTTTACCTGCCAGAGTGCTTGTCCTTCCTACAGGACTTTCCACTAAGACATCTCACTTTTCTGTCCCATCGTCGCAAGCAGCCGCCAGAATCGCTGTCAGCGATACCAGCTGCCAGGGGTGGTGGGACGGCGGCGGTGGGAGGCAGCCCGGCTGGCGCAGGCTGCCGTCCGCATCCAGGAACGCTCTGCAGCCACCTTCAGGGGCTCCCCGTGTTCTTGCCTACTCACTTTTCTCCACCGTACATCTTGATCTCTCCTGTACCGATGGAGAAAAAAGGCAAGGTCTCGTTTATCCTTGGCTAGTCGGCCCTTTGTCCTGCGATGCCTGGAGAAGGTACTCCACGTTATACGTGGCCCCGCAGCTTCAGTGCAAAACCGCTCGCAGTGCCTAAGGCTTTTCAAGATCGGACCCTTGTGGCAGAGTTAAACCTCATTAACACACCCCCAAGAGAAGCGTTACGAGGCGGCATGTTTTCCAGCACTCCCTTAAGCTGTTGGCGTCCCTGTGCGAAAGGAGCCTTTTATCACTTACGCCCAGAAGTGCCAGGAACCCCAACTCCAGGTGGGCTGCTGTTGGAGAAGATGTTGCCACATCTTTCAGATTCACTCCCACACAACCTCAAGCAGCACATGATTAAAACAGAGGTCGGTCTCAGTATTCCTGCTTGCTCTCAGCCCAGCTCCTTCTCTTCTTTGCTTTTTCCCAGCTCAAACCCAGGAGCCTTAACCCCTCTGCATCCCTCTCGGACGACTCCCAGCCTCTGAGCTCAGTACCAGTGTGACCAAGTGTGTTTGACCGTCATAGAAATCCGCACGCTGCTTCCCAGAGGCTGGGGGTGTGTTTCTTGTTAAACCCACACCGGATCATTACTCCAACTGCATTTGTAAATTTATGATCATTTCTCACAGTTGCTGCCAAATTAATTCCTATAGCTATTTACAGGGGCTTTTCTTTCTAAGCATGATTAGACGCCAATCAGTGAATTCAATTCATGTAGAGGCAATAAAATTAAAACCACTTCAGCACAAGGAGGGAATGTCGAGAAAGAATCTGTAAGTGACATTAAGCGTGTGCACCACACAGAAGTTTTGTTTACTTTTAAAGCACTAAGAAGAAGAAGTCTCTTCTATAATGTTGAAAAAGGCCCACGCCACTACTCAAGGAGTATACACCTATCTACTCGTAGCCTACCCGCAGAAATGCCTTTCGACCTGCAAAACACCAAAGCCCCGGGGATAAAAACTTGGGAGAGGGGCACAGGGTGCCTCCATCCCTCCAGAGGCGCCTTCTGGAGAAGGATCTGCCTGGGTCTTGGCCTGGCACCAAACGTCTCAGGCAAAGTGGGTCAAGATCATTCCCTGAATCGGGGGACGAGGCGCGGCTGGAAAGAGGGGACAACATGGAGGCTTCCAGGGGTCGGACCCCGCAACCCCGCCGGCTCCGGCGGGGCAGCAGCTTTGTCTCCCCGGCAAAGCCGGGGTGCTCTCCGGGGAGGCGGCCTCGCCCCTCCGGCCCCGAAACCCCGCTCCCCCGGCCCGGGGGTAGGAGGGGGCGGCGGGGAGATCCGGCTCCCCCGAGGGCCGGCGGCGGCCGGGAGCCAAAACGGGCCGGGGTGGTGCGAGGGGACGGCTGCGGGGAGAGACGGCGCCCGCGGGGCCGGGGGGGCGGGCTGGGGTGCAGGGGGTCCCGGAGGAGCAGGCCGGGAGCGG
>VYZV01043779.1:381036-395794 GCA_013401275.1 Pandion haliaetus | reverse complement strand
GCCGCGGCTCGGGGCTGCCTGCGGGGTGCGCGGGGCGGTGGAGCCGGGAACGAAGGGGAGGCCAGGGAAGGAGAGGGGGAAAGCCGGCGGGGAAGGAGCGTTCCAAGGAAAGGGGGACGGAGTCAGCCCTTACATGGGAGAATACGGGCTAATCTCCTGATGCTGTGCCTGCGGTGAGCGTGTGTGCGTGCGTCTGGATGCGAGCTGCTGATGCAGCGTTTCCATCGCCCCAGTTCGGGAGCTGGTGTGCAGCGAGAGTCGGTGGGACCAGAGCAGCGAGCAGCCCAGCCCGGCCGGGCGAGGTCAAGCGGAGAGACGGGAGCTCCAGGCCTTTCCCAGTGTCTTCAGCGGGAAAGTTTTGGGGAGGGGTCGCCTTCTGGGGGCGAGGAGGGCTGGGGCACACGCAGCCGCTGGGAGGGGAGAGATTTCCTATTCTGCTTTCTCCTCTCCGCCCTGCAGCTTGAATAAACTCCTTCAGACAGAAGACAATTTTATGCCAGGTTTAAATTATGTCAGCACCAGACATGCAAAATCTCTTCGGTAATGTTTCTTTTACAGTCCTGGAACATGGCATGGGATGTAAGTACCGATCATTAATATTATTAATGCTAAATGGAAGCGAGGTTTATAGCACTCAGTCTGTGTTTACACCATTTAATAGTAACCACAGTCACGTCCAGAATTGAATTACAAGGCCGCCTTACTGGATTTTTAAGTAAGACTTTCCATTTTTTCCCCGTAATGCAAAGTCTTAAAATCAGAACACTACTGAAAATGCCTATTTTCTCAAGGGATAAAAAATGGATTGGAAAGTATCTAGCAGGATCGAGTTTTCCGTCCTAACGCTTCAAGTGCATTCCTTACGGAAAAGCGCCTCAAGTCGAAGAACTAGGTTAAACATAGGCCGAGCGCTAGAATGTGTGCAATAATGGCCTTCGCAAGGAGGACGATGGAGGCATACCCCGAACCAGCCGTGCCCCCCGACTACCTCGGGGCTGCGTCCACCTAGTATACGTCTATGTTAGCGAGTAACGTGGACCAATCTGATCCGATGAGCTGGTGCTGAGGACCTGAATGATGTTCACACTTCTCCATAGGTCTTTCTGCAGACTCACTCCAGCCTGGGCCTATGGACTGAGGGTCCCACGAGCGCTCGGACGGCAGCAGATGAGCCCCTGGCGCCCGTCTTCTGCTTTAGCGCCATCCGCGCCCGCTTTGTGTACTCGCCACTGCTGGGTAAAACAAACCATGGTAAGTGAGGATGACCTGGAGATTCACTCCAAAAGCGTGCCCTCGATCCACCCAAAACCCACGAATGTGGAGGTGCCTGCCAGCTCTCTGGGAAGGGGGGCTGGTGTGCCCTTCCCAAGGCTGAGAGCTGGAGCCTGCTCTGCAGCACACCATTCTAGCACCCTCCCCTCAGTCAGCTTTCTGCCTGGTGCCAAGCCTCCGCGCCGAGGGCGCACCAGCTCTCCGGTCTCCACTTCTGCAGGGAGCTACGCCCCGCATGAGTGCAGACACCCGTCACTTGCCACTCTCATGCCTTGGCTTGGCTCGGTCAGGTGTTTTGCCTCCTGCCATTCCTTTTACCAACACGTGAAATGACAGGGATACTAAGGCAACGGTGTGACATTTGAACTGCGCTCTTGGCGTAAAGGAAGAGAAGAACCGAGTACTGTTATTAAAGACCCGGTCTGACACTCCTTCCTTCGCCAACGGACTCGGTTATAATGAAACTGCGATAAAAGTTCTAAATCAGGCATGCGTTGGGATCAGACATGGGTAGAAACTGCTTGGCATTAAAGTGACGGTGGAAACCTTCTGTTTCACACACGTAAACAGTTTCTCACTGAAAACTGGCTTTGTAAACCTAGGGAGAAGCAAACAAGTATGCATCTATTCATGCAGTTTCTCTCTTCCACGGTATATGCCAAGGTCCCCAAGCCAGTGTTTGCTTTGCTGCTGGCACCTCTACGGCAGTTCATTTCCCTTACACGGCCTTTACATTCACTCCCTGAGCTGCTGCCATTCTGCATTCCCTTATGTAAACTGTATGCTGGATTCTGTGTCTCTCCTGAAGCATCTTACCTTGCCAACTGTCTCTGAATGCCCCTGTAAGCTGGATGCATGACTTAGTCACTAGTAGGGAAATACGCTTTATTTCACAATCCATTTTCTGTCAGAGGAGTTTTGTTTTGGTTAGAAACAAATTAAACACATTGTGTGTGTAAGTTAACATCCAAATTCTTATTCAATTTATTTCCCGATGTTTACAACTCAACGTGCTTCAACTGTACTAACATTTGCTGCCCCTTTCAGGGAACATTGTGCTTAGAAGTATTTTTGCTGGGAAAGTTAGCTGAAATATTTCAATCCACATCTAACCTGTCTGAAAGAAAAGGGGAGTTATTACATGGTGCTTCAGGATCCACAGTCTCTCTGGTAACCACAGAAGCGGGGAGACCTCCTCAGAGCAGAGCCATCACAAAAGTCCTGGTCCCCAGGGTCTCGTCTATACTGAAATAGCAGCTGGTTTTAAAATTGGTTCTGGTGTTTCGAAATTTAAGAGAAGCTGCTTTTGAGAAGGCTTCAGAGTTGGTCGAGGGAACCTGAGCTGCGGATTCCCCGCTGCTGAAACCAGTGGAAGTCAGACTGGATCAAACACCCACAAGTACACTGTCAGAAAACTACCCTAGCAGGGAGATGGGAAAATATGCTCATAGATTTTACCGTTTCTCTTCTCCCCGATTCATTGATTAAGCTGCTGTTAGAGGTGGGGCCCTACAGACTCGATGGAGCTAATTGGCACAGCAGAAGAAAAGAGAAAATCCTGTCACTGTACCTAAATCAATCCCCGCTAATATAGACATCACAGGCTTGGCCACGGACTCTTTCATTACAGCATATCCTGTAAGACAATCCGCTGCCATATAAAATGCCATAGGGGAGCACGTATGTTCCCGAACCCCGAGGAAAATGAAGCAGCTAGCGAACCTCCATCTCATTCTTCAATCTTTGACAAGAAAAAGAAACAAGGCATTTGTGTCTTGCAGGCCACCATCTGGTTTTCTCTTGTGGGGTCTGCAAGAGAGTGATCATGCCGACATGGTTCCGAGCGTCTTACAAAACTGGATCTTCAGGTCGTGTCTGTACTCGATTTTAAATGAAAAAGAACGCGTAGGCACAACAACAGACTTCAGGTTATGCACTGGGAGCAACAGAAAGTCAACCCAATTATTCAAATACAGCCACTAAAAACCAAACAGACGAGTACTGTTAGGGAAATCATCTGATAATTAATACATTTGCCTGAAATTACGTCCAATCCCTGGCAGCTGGGAAAAAAGCGTCAACAGGCAGAAAAAGAGAACCCCAAGTCTAACACCTGCAACTTTCTCAGAAGAAGGCAAGAAAATCAATTCAAGTCACTAGAACCTGACACATCCATTTGGTGTCTCTTCCAAGTCAAACACATTGCATGTGTTCTACTGTGGGTGGAACTAGATTCCTGAGATTTTGGGCTGTCACATCTAAACCTGAATCCTGGCCTGAAAACTGAGCCCTAAACAAAAGATCCTCTCTCCACTTCCATTCCGATACTATATATATTGTGATTAGTACTTATTTTTATGCTGGTTCTCATGGTGGGAAACTTTATAAATCCTGTTACTGACAGTTCATGAACAGAATTTAACACATTTCTGAAGGACAGTCGTCTTACTGGATAGAATGCTGTTGTTGCTAACATCAGTCTTTTAACCTCTGGACGCACATACAAATAACAAGCCAATGTGAAACAAAAGGGACGCATCCTTTCTCATTTGCCATAAACCCTCCTTACGTTGTTCCACCTTTACAAAGTTCTTATCATCTATTACATAAAAGCCACCAGGTGGTCTGCGTTTTGCAAGGCTCTAAAATAGCAGCCACAGCAAATCAAGCTACTGATGATCTCTTTTGTGGCCTGTTGTTGACAAGCCTGGTGGCCGTGAGAGAGGCCGGGGAGGTTTGTTCTGCACCAGCCCCGCGGCTGAAGGGAGGAATGCCTGCTCTGCCCTCGCAAACGCTGCTAAGGTGACGGAGCTCAGGGATGACAGGTCCCAGACCCGTCCTCCTTCGACAGGGAGCTGGCTTAGTCCTGCACAAACTCAGGAAAAACGTGGAGATGATTTCCATGCTAAATTTCCACTGTTCCCAAGCGGACTTCGAAAACTAAGAATGTCTGGATGATGAATGAGTGATTTCCCAGTAAATGCTCACCTACTGGTAGACCGTTTTCTGCGCATATAGACCCAATGCAAATAACTTCATCGTGGCATCTTGTTTACCAGGGCAACATCTGTCTATCTTCCCTAGATGCTGTTAAAGAAAGACGCGGGGAATACACAAAGAGCAGCTCTTGCTACGGTGTTTGCTTGCACTTTGTGGCATGCCTGTTCGGAGAAACGAGATTGTTTACCAACGCATGCAACAGCAAGAAGATTTTTCTTTTTAGTTTACAGCCTCCGCTGGGGACCGGCTTTCCGCTGAGAGGCCCGTTTTAAAATCAGGGCCAGACGCGTGTGTGTCCCGGGTTGTCAGAGCGGCGGCTGGCCTGCGGTGTGCTCGGCGTGGTGGAGGGGCAGCGGGGCTCTGTGCTGCCCGGCGGCGAGGCTGGCGCGGGGGCACGCCGGGCGGCCGGGAGCGGGCACAGGCCAGCCTGCCGGCGTGGGGAGGCTTCACAGCTCCCGGCGCCCTGTGGGAAGGGCGCGGGTTTAGCCCTTGCCCCCCCCGAAGCGTTTGATGCGGGCTGCAGAGGGAGAAGGGCGCGTGCGTGAGAAGTGGGGGCAGAGAACGGAGCTTGCTTCCGTTCTCCGCAAAACTGGTGTGATTCGTAACTGCCCTGTGTCGCTACCTTGAGGTTCATGAGGTGCGTTTGCAGAACACGCACCGGTGACTTTAGTGGCACAGGTTGCATAAACTGGATCTGTGACCGGGATGCAAGGCACCGTTGTGTTCCTCCCCCCAGCCTTCTGCCGCAGAACTGGAGCTGAGCTGCCTCTCCCCTGAGCTCTAGCAATCATTTGCATCTAGGTCACCATATCTGATCACATTCCCAAGGATGAGGCTAATGATTTCTGGGGTTTTTAGAAGGGAAAACTGAAAATCCTCTTGTTGGGGACGAAGGCCAATTCACTTCACAAGTGGAAGCTCACTTCCTCCCCATCTCACCCCGAGGTTCGTACAGAACTCGGGCACTCCGTGAAGCTGGAACCTCTGAAATGTCTCATGGATTCATTCACGGAAAAACTGTAATGCCAACTCTTGTCAGCCGAAACCCAAACAGTACCCACCTTCAGGTCTATCAAAGTCCGAAATGTTCTCAGTGGGGGAAGAACCAAATTCAGTTTTCTTAAAGCTCTTTAAAAGGCTTGTCCGTGGGAAATCCAGTACGTATCTCGCGTTCGTATACCTACATGGGTATTATACATCTATACCTATAGCTCCACATATTAAAAATACTGCACGGGAGTACCTGAGACCCACGTTGACTGCGGAGCCCAGGCTACCCGCCCTGCCCTGCGTGTGGGGAGCGACAGGCACCTATTCAGCCACAGCGGGTTGGATCATGTTCTGGCCGTGCCTCGTGCTCCCAGGGAAGCTGCAGCAAGCTGAAGAGAGGTGTATCTTAGTCTCTGCGTCTGTGTTAATCTTTCGCTTTGGCCTGTGTTACCCTTCCAGATTACAAGCTGTTCTTCCTATGTCGTTCAAATGCACTGTTTCCTGCTTCCACCAAAAGCTGCATGCTCTGGGAAGAGCTCTGAACTGCATGTAAAAGGGTTCTCTCTCTATTACGTTGTAGCAAAATAACCTAGTCGTAGATTGTGCTTCTGCAATATAACTACATATTTCAATATTCCTTTTCCCGATGAAAAAGCTAATTAGCAAGGTCGTTACAGTTGCCACTTGTAAGGGGGAAGACAGTAATTCCATTAATGTGCTCACAGGAACTTCATTTATATTACCTCTTAACCTTTACAAGGATATTATCATTTCAATAATTAATTGCTTTTTGCCATTTAATTTGCAGTTTACCATTTTCAAGGGAAATTACCCATTAAACCGAGGACTTTTTAAAAAAAAAAAAAAATCCTTCACTCAAATATACACCATAAGCTGTTCTTAGAGAAGCTAGATATTTGCTAAGCCACCTTCACATTTGAGAAGAGGGCCGTGGTAGCTCTGCATATACTGCCCATTGCCTGGCCCTTTAACCATCCGGAGGAAAACAGGGCAGAACGGGGCTGTGGCAGCGATGAGGAGGGAAGTAATTTTTATTATCTTCTCCCAAATTCAGGAAGTCAATGCATCCTTCCTCTCTGATTGACACAGTGAGAGCTGTCTTTCCTCTTTCTTTGCAACCATCTTTGTTTCTCCAGTTGAAGTTAATTTACGCTGCAATTCCCATCCGTGTGTGCTTCTGTTAACTTCAGTGACTGAAAAAAGAAAGGAACTTTGGCTCAACCTTAAATAACACAGAAACTCTGGCCATGAATCACCAAGCACTTCAGCACATCTTCAAGTCAGTGCCTGACACTTTGGAGAACGGAGCTCAACACACGTATTCCTGCTCACGCTCAAGTTTCTCGTAAAACAACTATTCATTTCAATGAATCGGACACAAGCTGATATCCCTGTGGTGGTGTGCTGGCATATCATCTCCACTACTGATAATAGGAATTGTGTCCAAAACCCATCATGCTAAAAGAAAATGGGATTAATATTGGTATCTGAGGAGTTGAGTAATGCATCCCAAGTAGGCGTATGTCTGATAGAGCGAAACACATACCTCTGAAAGATGGATTTGTATGGGAAGATGGAGAGGAGGTGACAAAATTAATAAAGAAAGGAGACGCAGAAGAAGAGGAGACAGAGGAAGCAGGTATGAACTAAACTGCACCATTGATTTATGAATGAAAACCTAAAAGTTCTTCTGATTCAGGTGCAAAAGTTAAACTAGCCCTTGGGCAGTTCTACCTTTGCAACTGGCACGTCTGTGATACGTCACCCAAAATGATATGTGTCTGGATGATATGTCACATGCCTACAGGCACCAAGTGTATCGTTTTACTGTGAAAATAAGACATTTTATTTAATTAATTGTAGAATCAAACATCCTGGGTTTTTTACCCCCTTCCCCATGAGTATAAGATGAGTCTGGCGTTACATCAGCATTCAAACACAGTTATTTCATTTTCCCAGGACTGAAGCTGGGGCACATTCTTAGTATTATTTGCAGAGAATCAAAAGCCACAGTCAGACCAACAGGGGTAAAAAAAATTCAGTGTCTAGCCAATGGTCCATCATACAAGTTTTCTATGCGGCCAGTGGAGAGGACTAGGTAGGAATCTCAGGATGAATTGCCTTCCGAAAGTGCCTTTCTTTCCCTCCTCTGATAGGATGGTTAGCTATGGACTTCACCTCTGGCTTTCAGACAGTAGAAGACTGGTGAGCTGTTTCCCACCGTAAGTACTTAATTTTGTCTTCAAGTCTTCAGGTATCCAAGTTGAAGAGAGCAAGAAGAGATTTGGGCCACTTAATATTCAGAGCTTCCTATATCAGCAGCGGATAAGCAATCACACTACTAGTAAAGCAGCAAAATAATCTGCTTTCCGACTAGTGAAAGGGAAGTCTAGCTCCATGCCAGCATGGGCGTTTCTTGCCATAAACTTTCCGCAGTGAGGCACAAGTATTGCTTGAAGACCATCTGCTAATTTCTGCCAGTTAGCACTCCAATCTGCAGTCTGGTTAAGGCACCTGATGCTTCTCTTTAAGGTGTTACTGGGCCTGTATTATTAGGACTCTATTATAGAGTTTATCACATAAAAGGCCATGTATGGGACAGAAATAGAAAGAAGCCACTAGTCACCAAAATTAACATTAAAATATCCTTTCAAAACCTCCAGCTTGGCAGTTCATTCAACATGACATTTGCTTTTTGAAAGGCATGTGCTCTGCATGCACAAGGATGTTTTAAGGTGTCACTGTTTAAGGGAAGTTGACAGTGATGGGTGATATATAAACAGGCTGATGATACTCTGAAGAGAGCTCTACTTGCATGGACAAGAAAGTCCTCTCTAGTTTGCATGCAAAAGGAAGCTTGCGCCTATTCTGGGGAACTTGATAAGTCTCTTGTAATTAATACTGTAATTGGAGGCTGCTGGAAATGCTCCTTGAGCTCCTGCCAGGGAATATGAGTGCTTCACAAAGCTGTTGACGCCGTGCTGTACACCAGCCGAGCCGACCTACTCAGCTGCAGTAGATGCTGACACGGAACTCCTGCGCTGGCAAAACCCTCATCTGAGCTGCAAAATGCACAACGCTTTTTCCTTCCAATGTAATCACAGAGCGACATCAGTACTGTCTGGCCACCTGACAGCTGCCTCACCCAGGGTGGCAAGGCTGAGCTGTCCTCCCCCTGCATTTCAAAGCAGGCAGCCCATCACCGTGCTCCTGCCTGCTGCCCCGCAGCCACCGGGCAGGCCTGGGGCAGGCTAGCTCACTGCTAGAACCCTGCCCCTTCTTGGCAAAGCTGCCCAGACTCGTTCCAGCCTCACTATTTCAGATTGCAAATGGATAAATACGCACCAGGGATGCCGAAGTTTAGAAACAAGGTTGCTTCCTACGATCTTTGCCTTCCCTTAGGGACACAGTTATTGGCTTCCAGCGTGTCAGTCATGGCAATGCCAGTCCTGTAATAATGCCACAAAGGCAGAAATGACCACCAGAAAGGGATGGCAGACAACTGTAGCAAGAAACTGCAGGCTTAAACGTATTTCTTCTGGAAAAGAGGTGAGCAGATCTTTGCAGAGAAATTGTTTGCAACTCATCTGCAGTGACTGCGACCAGTGTCAGCTGTTAAGTAATAAGTTATTTTTATCCACTGCAGCTCTCCACCATCTCTGAGGGTGATGGCATCTCACCAAGGCTTTGGAAGGGCTGCATGAGCTGACACACAAAGATGAATGGTTGAGGCAAGCCAGAAGAACACTTCTGAGTCAACTTTACAGAGGGAATCAAATCCAGATATACCAGGTAGCTCCACACTGGAGTTGCTGAAATGTTGTTTTGCTTCCCTCCTGACAGGTGTCAGAGAGTGTGACTTCTGGCGTTTCGGAAACTTTTACTTTTCCTGCTGTAGCAATAAAGTTCCATTAAATTCACCCAAACAGTATGAGCACTAGGGAAACCTGTTTATGACACCCATACCTGTAAAACTAAGTTGGTGTCATGCCGCTATGAAAATTGCCGTGATTGTCGGTATTTCTATGTGACTTGCATTAATAACATCCCTAAGGTGCAGTTTCACAAGAAGATGGCTTTTCTGGTCAAGCTGCCCCACTTTTGCCCTTATGCCACACCATTTGTTGTCCCCTCAAGAGCTCCTTGTGCCCTCATGGTTCCAGATTCACTTTTGCCTGACATAATTGTTAGCTGCCATTTAAAAGGGAAGTCCTATCCCCCAAGTGTGCCTTGCCATATACTCTTGTCCCCCCCGTGCCTATATGAACATTTGTGCAGGATTTGCTGGGTTAGCAAGGTGAGAAGTCTATCACCTTATGCAAATACATCCCAAGGAACAGCTACCAGACCCAGTGTAGCAGTTATTAACACTAAAGACTGTACTTTGGATAGTGACTATGGTAAGGAAATTGGCTGGAGCTGAGAGGAGCCAGTCATACTACCCTGCCTGCGTGGCAGAAGTGTGTGTGGGGGTAGATGCAAAAAGGGCAAGAGGGCAAAAGTTATACAACAGGAGTTTAAAAGGAGCTTTGGAAAAGATAAATGGGCTTCAAAACAGAGGCCAGCCAGTCAATGCAACAGAGAAAATGAAAAGGAAAGGCTGCAAAAATGCACTTCATTATACATTTTATTACTAGGTCTGTATTTATGCATCTCTTGTCCTGCTAAGTGGAGTAATACTATCTCGGAATCCTGCATGAATCCTGAATGGCAGCAATATATGCTACATTTATCATGCGTCTTCAGCAATTTGAACCGTTAACACAAAGCGACCATAGTGGTTGGGTTCTGGGGATGACAAGAAGTGCCTAAGCCATGCAGGCATTTTGGTGAAGAAGGGTCACGGTTCACCACTAGCTGTGGGGGCTTAAGGCAGTGGTCTGGATTTCCATTAAGGGATCACAGTGAACAGTCTGTTCACAGGAAACAGGCCAGAAAAGTCAAGGGAAGAAAAAACTGAGAGATTCAACTGAGATCCATCAGACAGGGACATCTGTCCCACAGGTCTGGATTAAAATACAGCAGTTGGAGGAGCTGTCAAAAAAGGGAACTCTGCCAAGTTTGCAGCAGTTATGGTCTGTGTTAAAACACATGCTGCTGAGGTACTTACTCAAAAGACATTTTTTCTAATGCCATCATTCCCCTGATTTATTAGATCTACCTTTGGCTTCTCATGATCCATGTCATGGCCATGTCATGATCCCACAGATGGCCTTGTGCTGACTGGTGACGTGAAGGCACTGCCCAGGAATTTAGGTATCATTCTCTAGATCTTCTTTGCTAGAGACTGACCTCAGCTGAGATCAGGACATAGTGAAGGGTACTGTTCCTTTGCCTGATGGTGAATAGTTCCAATTTTTGTTCAGTTGATTGGGTTACTTTTATTTCATCTGTAAAATGGAACACATTCCAGAAACTTTTTGCCAGCAGGATATAGGCAGTCCTTGCTTGAAGAGAAAGGATAGCAGGTCTGGCATACACCATTAGCATTATATCACGTGTTACTTGTGTCCTGCTTCTACTTTTTTTTGGCAAAAATTTTCCTCTTCATTGCTATATTGTTATTATAACAATAATCTCGTATATTACAGATCTCATCGGCATACTAATGAGCATATGTAAAGGAAGATAAGCTTTATACCTCAGCCACAGAGACATACTGTCACTAAGGTGATGCAGTTAGTCAGCCAAAAGCAGGTATTCGTTCTCCTGGCTCCACCATCTAAGCCATTTGTTTCTTTTTTTCTGGGTGAAATTTGGGCCCTCACGAGTGGCAGGGCCATGACCAATGCTATTGACCTCGCCAGGGATGTGGCCATGTACTTCTTTAGAGAAGTCCTGTATTCTGCAGAGTTCTAGAGCCAAATATATTTAGACCAAACCCTGTTAGTTTTGCTGACACGGTACTTCCCTTGAAATCAATGGTTGGTTTTTTTTTCGCAGGAGATGAACAGGAAGATTTCATGGGTTTGGTATGCATTAAAGTGCATGCTGTACTGCTAGTGTTATCTTTTCAGTGAGTTATAACAAACAGAAGTTTTACAGCTCCTCAGCCAGGTGGCTGATTCAGCATCACATATATTATAGCCACTACTGCTGACTGTGAGGCATGACAATAAATCCTTAAGTGAGATAGCGTGCGCTAACCAAAAACTTCAGAACTGTGCATTCTTCTGGACCTTCAAGGGACACAGGCAGGTTTCACTACATGACTGCAGGTTGCTCTCAGGGTGACCTTTGGCCAAATCACTCGCGGAGCCATACCTTAACTTGCAGAATGGGGTCCGCGCTGTCTGAGATTTTGAAAAATTGTGAGCTCAAGGAATGGGCTGATTTAGTCTGGTGAGAAGTATCTACAATATTAACCTCTCGGAAAATAAACCATCAATAACTCCAACTCTAATTGACTTACGAGACACAGAACATTTTCCTGTGCTCCTGCCTATCAGCTGGATCTTCTAGCCCAACCACAGCACAAAATGACATCAAAATGCTGGAGAAAGCCAATGAATAATTTGACGGCAGAGAACTAGCGAAGAACGTAAGGCAGCGATGGATTTCTTTTGGGCTATGTTGTGTGCAGTGGAGAGCCTGGCAGAGCCGAGTTCCACTCACCTGATCTTCTGTAGGCGCTGCAGCATAAAGGGCTATTACCACTTCCCCAGCGATGGCATAGCTGAGCAGCAAGTTACTACAGCCAGCTTCCCGCAGATGCTCTTCTTCACTGCATCTGAAAGCATCAGGGCCTGTAAAATGTATGTAACAGTAGCCTTGTCAAATTATTTTTATCTATGACACTATTAAGAACATACAACTAATTATGGGCGTTTGTTATATGACCTTTCACCACCCTAAACTGACGTCATACTCTTTCCTGTTCTTATGTCCTCTGTGCATCATACTGAGGCAAGCTCTGCATTAGCCTGTTCTTCCTTCCTTCTCTCCTCCCTCAATCTCTTCTATTAATGTATTCTTCTTCTTTTAATGTATTTTTACATTTTCTTCTTCCTTCATCACAAAAATCCCCCTTTCGCACCCTCATTTGCCTATGACAACACCCATAGCAAGGGCTATTCCTTGCGCTCTGTATTTAAGAAAACATGTCCTTTATGTCCTGCTCTATCACTCCTCTTTTGCCACAGGGTAGGGAAATACCAGCTCCAGTCACCTCTTTGACCCCAGTGAACCCATTCATCCACTACAGTTTTATTCTTACTTAGCCTTTTGAGGAACAGATTCAGGTGACTACCACAAACCTTTTGTCTCTGCCTTCACAAAGTACATGTACCTCCAAGCATTTGAAAGTACGATGGCATTATTAGCTTGGGCTGTGTAGATGGCAGGTGGCATTCTACAGGCCACACACTCCTTGTTCTGCAGGCTAAACTGTGGTCCCATCCGTAGTGCACTAAATGAGTGCTTTGTGAACACTTTCACCAGCTGCATAGTGATAACAGTTATTTTGCTGTCTATTCCTGAGGGAAAAAAAAAAACCGCCACCAAAACCCAAAAAACCAACATAATAAGGAACTGAGATAAGAGAAATGACAGAAAACACCACGTACCAGACATTTCTTTGCAGACACCTGTAGTTTTGCTGCCATATCTAGCTTTGGTAAGGGAACTTATGCCTAAGTAAATTACACACGCTACACAAAACGTCCATTCATACACAGAAACTGGTATCTGAAATCAAAGTCCCTTCTGGCAGTTACAGAACACAAACTCCCAGTCGTTTTATCCCACAATGAACACCCACTTGACTTAACAGGACAATGCTTGCTGGTGGACAAGCAAACTGGTAAGAATGTCACATAAAACCCACCTTCGTGACACATACAAGCCATGGCATAGCAGCCGAGTTTTAGACGGTGACCTCATTGCATGATCACATTTGCGTTTTGTTTAAAACAATCTGTTCTGAGGAAAAATCTAGCCTGCAAATATTATCCATATTGGAAAAAGAAGAGTGGTTTTTTTCTAGCTACATCTAATACTCCTGAAAGAAGAACAAAAGGTAAGCCCTGGTGCCCTCATACAAATACTTCTTTCAGTTGTGGGAGATTAAAAAGTACTCACTTGGTTATCTCTTCCCATTTTCCTGGGAGAAGACATGCACAGGTAAACACATGCTGTTTCAAAATCCTGTCGGTTCCTGCCAGCCCAATGTGTTAACGTTAGCTAGAAGCATTCTGGCTCATGAAACACGTTCTTGAAAAAATGCACACCCATCAAGGAGCATCCGAAAGCAGAACTGGATGCTTCAAAAGAAAGTGCGTGTACCAACCGACAGAGCAAA
The DNA here is from genome assembly GCA_013401275.1 of Pandion haliaetus. Taxonomy (NCBI): domain Eukaryota; kingdom Metazoa; phylum Chordata; class Aves; order Accipitriformes; family Pandionidae; genus Pandion; species Pandion haliaetus. The sequence continues at coordinate 382,212 of VYZV01043779.1, read as the reverse complement.
ATCTTTGTGGCTCCTTGTATGTTTGCGGTATGACTTGCTGGATGAGACTTGGCAATGGTCTTGACTTATCTGACACTTGTGGTTCAGGTGTTCAAGTCTATCTGACTTCAAAGCGTGCCTTCGCTCTGTCAACTCGTCCAACAGGTCAGCAGCATTTGAAACGTTCAAACTGCTAACAACATCCAATTTATAGTTGGGAGGAGATCTTTCTAATAACAGGATTTTCCTGACATGCTTAAATATTAATTGCTGATGCCTGGGATGACTGCATGCTGGTTTATCTCTTCATTTTAAGCCTAAAGAAGGTCCCTGACATGGAGAAGGGAAATCCTGGCTCCTGGAAGCTTAGTCAGGAGTAAAGGACATCTAGGAGAAGATAACATGAGTGAAACAGGGGTCGGGAACAGAAACTAAGAAGGGAAACGAGGTGTCTGAAAATACCTGAAAACCTGCTCGCTGACTAGCCCAGAGCAGAAACAAGGCACTAGACAGGCTGTTCAGAAAAGCAGGCCTTTTATGTAGAGGATCCATGCGAGGAAGCAAACAAAACTCAAAAACTAAATAGAAAAAATATCCTACTGCTGTCCCCATCGCGCTAAGATTTCAGGAGGAGGGGGCTCTGGTCATGTAATTTTTTCTCGAGATAAGCGACTCGAAGTAAAAGAAAAGAAATAAGTGGATTAAACCATTCAGAAGTTCAGTGCTCCACCTCGGGCATAAAGGCAACGCTACCCTACCCGCTCGCGGGTCTTCTCAGGAGGGCCTACGGGAGAGCAGCGGGAAGTCCCCAAGCTCCTGAAGAGCTCTGGCTCCGCCACCGCTGCAGCCCTTGCCTTCCGATCCACACACCGCCCGGCAAACGGGGACAGACTTCGAATTACGCGCAAGGCGCTGTTCGCTTCCAGAGCTACTGCCGTGGCGGGACCCTCGTCTCCTTCACCCGGAGCTGCGTGCTGCCGACGGCCACCTCCGTACCGCGGCGTCCGACCTCCGCCTGCGTGCCTGCTTGCTCTCCGTGGGAGAGGCCCGCGCAAACCCCCCCGTCGCCCCTCCGCGCTCGGCGCGGCGCCTGTCACGGCTGCAGCGGCGGAGAGGGCCGCAGGGCCGGGCTCCTGCGGCCCAACGACACCCGAGGCCGCCCCGTCCCCTGCGGGCCCCGTCCCGGGCCAGGCCGCC
>VYZV01043779.1:349106-372854 GCA_013401275.1 Pandion haliaetus | reverse complement strand
GCAAATAAAGGAAAGATTGAAATAGTAAGTGAAGTATTTTCTTAGATTGCAACATTTTTTTGACCTTGCAAATGTAAATATCTCTTCAGAAATTTTTTCCTATGTGGCATTTGAACCTGTGTAGTGTTTTTTTGTTTTTGTTTTTGTTTTTTTTTAATCAAGAACTGCATGATAGCGCTGAAGAATAGTTTCCCAAAGATGCAGAGTGGCCACAGGAACTTGAGTATTAGGATGAACATTTTAAGTAAGAATGCTTGTTTATGCTTTCATCCTTGCATGTTTTCTTTCTCTTCTGCGGTACTTGCAAAGGAATGGCTATCTCAGTGGTTCTGTGTGGGTATTAGGTTTCTTACACCAAGTAGTTTTTGCATTATATTATCATCTATATAATTAGATGTAGTTCAGGATGATTTTCAATTTCCTAAGCTTCTTACCTGAAGTCTTTGCTGGTCATCCTGGTCTCTCAAATTTGTGGTTTGAAGGTATAGTTGTCCACCTGCAGTATCCTGTAGGTAGTCCTGATGAGCTATTTGGGACTTCCTGTGTTGGTAGGATGTGTGATTTAAGACACTTGGTTAAATAGTTGGAGTGGAAAATGAGATGTTCATCTCGTTTAAGTTAAAACTTCTGCATTTTCAGGTTGTTGCTTTGCAGCATTGTTTTTCTTGCAACTTAGTTTGTGAGCTTTAGACCTGCTTTGGCATAAATGCGATAACAAACTAAAAAAGTAATCTTCCATTAATACAATTGCATTTTTTTTATTGTGACTATGTCAGAGTTGGTGCGTTTCCTTGGTCAATTAGGTTGCTTGTTTTGAATTAATTTTCTCTGTAAAGACCAGTTAAAATTACTGTACACTAGAAGCAGAAAACTTTTCCTTCACATTACTTAAATTATGGAATCTGCTTAACATAGGAACTAGGGTTTTTTTTTTTCCTCTTTTTCTGTTTGAGAGTTATCACAACCTAATAAAACCATGTAGTGTTATATAAGTAGTCCAAACCATTCAATCCATCTCTATAACAAAAGGTTAATTTATTGCTGTTCAGTAATGTAGAGTCTTGAATATAATAGTTTTTATAGTATTCCATAACAAACTTTGATAATAAAGAAAAACTGAGGTAGTTAATTTAGACAATTTCTGTGAATTGTTAAAAATCCACTTCTACTTCAGTATCTTCACTAGATTTCTATACATTTTCTTGAGCACACTAATATTGCTTTCAGGTTGCATTAGGCTTTTTATGTATAGTCATGAGGAGATTAGTTTGTTTTCAAACAACATCTGCTGCTTTTTAAAAGATGTGGGTTTGTTTATTGCCATTGCTAACAGGCTGACAGAAAAAGGATCTTGCTACTTGAAGTGAGATTTTAATAAAAGCTTCCTGTCACTTGTCGGTTCTCTTGTTGTACCTGAGTTTAGTTCTTTTTTCTACTTCGTGTGAAGCTAAAAACCTACTTGCAGTACTAACCTACTTCACCTTACGTTGGGAGCAAGTGTCCTGGAGTTCAGTAGTTTCCAAACCAGAGAAATAACAGTTCAGTTCCAAAACACTATGCAGAATGCCAGAAGCCTGGCGTCATAGTAGTTCTATCAGTCACTTAACGGTAAGGTATTCTGCAGGATTGTTTTTGAGGTTAGCCACAAATGACAGTCGTGGATCCAACGACTGAAGAAAGAGACCAGAAGGTAATAGTTACAGTATTAATTCTTATAAAATTAAATAAGAGCTGCTATGTGAGTGTATGTATATGCTCAGTGGGAGACCAGAAAATAAGCCTGAAGAAATACAGAATTGGTGAGAGTCAAAAGTAGTTTTCTGGAAGTAAAGACCACCATACTCTGAAAACTGTATGGAAGAATGGGAATGGAAGTGGCTTGGGCAGATATTTTTTGAGTCAGGCTAAAGTTTCAGAGATTTCATTGAGATTGTGCACTTGAACACCTGTGCACGTTATCTTGTTTTGCTAGCTTCTATTAATTGTGTTCCTAAACAGAGCAAAATGCGTGTTTTGATCTCAGAGTCTTTATTAGTTATGTTGATTCTGGAAAAACAGTTTCTGTAGCACTAGGATTGTTTCACTTTTTAAAAATACAGTTAAATATGATTCCCAAATACATGTTGGAAAGCAGCAGTGTGTACTTCAATTTATTTTAATTGAATTGCTTTCAGACTTGCTGTTTATTTAAATTCAACAGACGCAGTTCTTGGAGTTCAGTGAATGATTTGACTGTCACCTCTGCTCAATGCAAGGTCAAAAGTCTTAGGAGAAATGTTTCTTAGTGAACATCTGCTGCTTCAGTAGTGCTACGCTACAGATCTTTCATGCCTGTCTCTCGGCAGTGCTTTTTTCCTTCTTAAGAACTATCTTTTTTGTCATAGTTAATTTGGAAATGATGCAGGAAGTTCAGCAGTATTTGTAGCAGGTTAGAGAGGTTTGCTTTCATCAGCGTATGCTGAGAAAAGTGGTGATATGGTGGTTTGCACTGATGAGATGTATTTCATGTCGTGACCTTTTGAAACTTGTAATTACATTTATTCCTGTGAATATGCTTCATGAGAAAAAGCAGTGATTGCCCAAACTGAATTATAATTTGATGTGGGGGAAGGTGAAGGCTTGAAATTGAGGCTGATTTTCTATCCTGATTTGTACCAAAGTAAAGCATAGGTAACAGGGCACACAGGCATCNCTAATTTGTCACATTCTAGCCATGACCAGCAGAGAAAGTGCAAAGCCTTATTTCCTGCCAGCTTTTCTACTTGGCAGCCATGTACTCTGTTGAAGCTTGAAGTACTCTTGATCAATATGAAATGAGGCATGGTCTTACAGGTCGAGAAACGTTCATCAGAAGTGCAGAATTAGTTACATGGTACCATTCCTGACTGATGTTTGTCTAAGCTGCTCTTAGAAGAAAAGCCCAGGAACAGAGTGCCAGCCCATGGTCTTCCCTGGGAATTGATTTTGGTTCTTTATTGTTTTCCTGCTACCTGATTTAGTTCTCCTTTTGCTGCTGGTTAAGCTCATTTGTTCTGATTTTATTCCAGGTGGATGTAGAGAACAGTGTATTATTTTCACGCCTTTGGCAACGTTTTTTAATTTGAGGGCAAATTTGAAGCTAGACCGGGCAGACCGCTTTCAAATGTCTTTATATCAGGTTGTATAAAAGATACGCTGAAGATAATCAGACTGTTTGGTACAGCAGTATCAACTAGCTCACCTCTACCAGATGGAAAATAATCTATTCACTGGAAATACACTCCTTCCCAAGTTAGAAACCACGTTATCTTAACCATTGCTAAACACTGATTTGCCTAGTACGTATATATATCATGATTGCTGTGAAGTTCTGCATGTGAAAGTGGCTTATCCAGACTATTCTGTAGATACATACCAATGATGTTTATAAAGTAAGTAGAAAATTATTGAAGTCTGTAAATTTATTTACAGCATTTAAGCTTTTTCATTCTAGTGTTTAGTAATCTGTTTGGCAAGATTTGAATCATTTCCGTGCAGTTAGTGTTCTCTGTTTCTTAACTTTTGATTTAGCCTTTTTGATTTTCATGGTTTTTTAGAGCAGAATGCATTAATGTGGCAGGGCTGCAGCATTGCGGGCTAGCTGTTTTTAGGTAAGGATTACAGATAAGAGAAACCTTCTAAGTTCAAGTCCACTCTCCTGCTGTCAGGTATCATTTGCATGATGACTTTCATAAACTCATCAACTGTTCAACATATAACTAGTGAATTATTTTTGCATTTTGTATGTGTTGCTGTTCTTGGAACACTTACCTCAGAAGCTTGTTCTTTCCAGTAAAAGCCTTTCCCTAATTTCCAACCTAATTCTTGGATATAAATTGGCTGTTTTTTCATCTTGTCCTTTATCTTAAGAGCTTTCTTCATCTCCTCTCGTAAATTAGGTTCTCCATTCCCATGGTCATCCTGCTAGCTCTGGTCTAATGAGAGTCTGTTGTTCTTGAACACATGATCAGGATTGTGATCTGTTTTCCAGATGAGGTCTCAGTAAAGCCTTCTGTAATATTACTGCTCTTTCCCTGTATCCTGGGAATGTTGGGCAATTCACTATGATTCTCTGTGCCTTCTTATTTTTTAATTAAGGAGAAAATTTTAATAATTTCATTCTGTGATGGAATTGGTCACTGAATACCTTCTCACAGTATTTCAGTTCTCCTTTAATAAAGGATGTGTTTGACACAAAATGTGGAATAAAACCATTTGTTCTCAGCATTTACAAGTGCATTTTTTCACCTGGTACTTATTCTTAAGAACAGTTTTCTAACACTTACTTATGTGTAGATGTTTTGTTATGTAGTCTTGTATATTTGCCTTCCACAAAAACCATCCCAGACAAATAGTTTTTCCAGCTGCTGCTGAAAAGCATTTATACATGTGTTAAAGCTACTTGTTATTTCTTTATGAGTTAGAAATGCTCCATCTTTCTGAGGCTTTAAAAACGCGTTGAATCCTTGTACCACAAATTGAAAGTAATTTCAGAACGTGCTGCTGTGATTTGTCCTAGGTAAAGCAAGCTAGCAGATTTTTATGCTCTATTTGGTGGCAAGATAAAATTAAACTTTGGAAAAGCCTGTTTCTCCTCCACGTCATTTTTTGAGCTGTCTAGGTGATAATCCTAACAAACAGTGTGCATTTGTATTTGGCTCAAGGGAAGAGTGCATGAAGTGCATAGTTTTCCCAGCCCTTTGAGTTCTCTTGCAAAAGAATTCTGTCTCCCTGGTAACGATTAAAACTGGGGAAATTGCTCTTTGTTGGAGTCCCGTTCCCCGCCCAAGCTCCAAAGTTACCAGTGCCTGGCACTTCCCCCTTTGCATGGGTGCAGTGTTCCCATGATCTGTTAGTTTTGTTCTTTTATGCAGGGATAACTTTGGTAAAAGAAAAAACCCAACTTTGGTATAACAGCACAGTGTGGCCTTTCCTCTGCTGTACTACACTTGCTTAGAACACAATTTAGAAGTTACTAAGTTTACAGAAAGGCCAGTGGGTCTTGAAATGTTCTAAAGTCTGCACAGGTACCGACTGCTGTGGGTTATATGCAAGATGGCCTTACTCTAGCTTTTGTTGTTTCCTGCATTGTGTTTTGCATAGCACTCATCACAGTGAAATAACTGTAGCAAACTTGAGTGATATTTTAATCCATTTCCCTGCTTTAATTAGATTAAATTCTAGTCAAATACCTGTTAGCTTATGTCTGAGGAAATACATATATCTGTGCAAATGTACTGGTCTCATTAATACTGTATACCACCAGGTAGAAGTCAAGGGTACATAGCACGTACGTGTTTTGTTCCTGATCCATCATCTAGGATATAGGATCTCTTTCTCATGCAGATTGGTAACCAAGGCAACTGTCGTAGCTAGCATAAGTAGAGGTGGCTAACCTGGGTTCTGAAACGGAGTAGCTTGTTGAAATGCCATGTCCTCTATAAAGAGCCCAAAAGAAATAGCTTATTAAAATTCAGACACATGCTTTTAGGTTCAGGATAGATGTTTCTCACCACTTCTCAGTCACTGTCTTGAGAAAGAAAGATGAAACATTGCTGCCACCTTGAGGTTGGTATCTTGTGTTTACTTGCCAGTATGCTAGAGTTTAATATATTGACTTTTATAAAAGTTAATTTTTGGGGGTGTGCAGACTGGCTCAGCAGTTACGGCAGGTGTTAGCCAAAGGTGCAGCCGGGGATGGGAATGGCTTTAAAGCATGATGTTTGATTGAACCTTGTTCTCTGTAGCAGCAAAAAAGCAACGGAGGGAGGACTGTGCAGGGTGAGAACTTGCAGGCGGAGAGAGATTTGACTAGCAAGATCTTCAGCCGTTCTTAGTTTTTATAACCCCAGGAGTGAAGGGACACAGAATTCCAGTGCGGACCAACGAGCATGCTGTTTGTACAGTTCCTGACTCTGGTCCTTGTTCTTTGAAAGTCTGCAACCCTAATTCTAACAAATCTGTAAAGCAAACTGAAAAAACTGTTACGCCTGGTATATTGTGCTTCTTAAAATCAGGCTTCCCCCTGCCCCTGGTCTGCTGAAAGGATATATTAAAAAAATGTGAGGAACTGGAGATAATAGTACATGGAGATCTTGTGTAAGAGCACTTAAAAGTTTATGCACTCAGGAGATAAACGGGTTCAAAGCACAGAAGTTTCTCAACATCTCATCTGCTTCTGTTTTTGTGGGAGATCTTGTTTCAGTTGAAACCAAAGAAGGTCTTTGGTTTACTTTCTCTAGTCTGCTTCCTACCTTCCTTCTTTTCCCTAAGGGGAGGGATAATCCCGTGTAAGTTTTTTCAGCTTTGTGGTTTTATATTAAATTGTTATTTCCATCACAAGAGGAGAGACTCAGAGCAACTATTAAAGTTAATTCACTAAATTACATTGTCTGTTGTTTCAACCAAATCCAGTGATGGTGACGTTGATGGATTAGACTTCCTCAGCACAATGGCGTGAAACAGGAATGCGCTGTTGAAAGCACCATGATTTGGTGAAATTTTAAGTGTTCTTGCCTGATACTCAGTTTGAGTAGCTATGTCGTATGCCTCTAGGTTTTTTTGGGGGGTTTAGAGGTGAGGGTCCAAATATTTTTTATTACAGTTATTTGTTGTAACTGACTATTGAAATGACCTCTTTTTATACCCCAGAAGAGTTCTGAAGTGTAGTTTTCATGAGCAGTTTCATAGCAGCCGTGAGCTAAGTAGTTTTGCCCCCTTGCCTCTGGCAGCTCACTGCCGGCACACCCCTTAGTGAAGGGGCTGTGCCTGTACAGAACTTCGTACCCCACGGTCCCCTAGTACAGGCCTGTGGTAAACTGAATTAGAGATTACATAAAATCTCCTCCCCCAAAAACCCCCGACGCAAAACCTTCTCTTTTTTTCCCTGACAGATTTGCTCCTGTCTGATTCACTAGACGACAGTATAAATAACAGTTCTGGCACAGCGGACAGGGCAGCACAGGGCAGGAGCGAGCAGGGATGGCTGAGGCAGCCTGAGCAGCGTGTCTCGGGCATTGTTGCAATGATGGCATATATTGCTACAGAGCAGACCCGATTCATCTTTCATCTGTGCTGTGAGAATGACGTAGTTATCATCATCAGATCTCTCACAAGCCTAATATTTAATTAAAAATACTCTTTTGTTAGTATCCTCCTGTCTGTTAGTTCTTGTATGCTTTGTAGACAGCTTCTCTTGGTATTTTTTCCTCTGTCTCTAGCTGAAGTTGCATCATGACTTCCTCTCTTCAGGTTTTATTGCCTAATCTTCCTGCTGAAAAGGTACTGACTGTGTTCAAAATGATACTCTTCCACTCTCCTTCCTCTGTGTTGAGGTCTACCACACTTTCTCTGTCAGAAAAGCGTATCGGGGGGCTGGAAAACAGCGCCAGGTCTGTTTAGGTTTGAAGATAGTCTTGCGTGTCTTCACCCCCATACGAGAGATTTAGACAAAGTTATTCAAAGAGAAGATAAGGCAACTTTGGACCCATTACTTCACACGTCTCCCCTCTCTGCCCCCAGAGTCTTTTGGTGCTTTCCATTCTCTCCTACATCTCTCTCTCCCCATGCCCCATTGCTTGTGCTAGAAGACTGACTCCACCTCCTTGCCAAACCATCATGATGCTTCTCTTTCCTTTCTTCCAAACACCTTTCCTTTTTTCCTGTACCTGCAGTTTCTTGTTTCCAAGCTGTGTGTGCACTCTTGAGGCCTTCCTTTTTAAACTTCTTCCCTGTTCTTCCTCACTTGCAATGAGGTACCACCAGATTGCTTCGAAAGTGCTACAGTTTTTCATGGATGCATCTGCTGTCATTGCCTGTTTAGTTGGCCAAAACCATCCTCCATCACTCCTGTTCCTTCCCTGAGAAACATTCAGCTTCACGGAGACCCTGAATTTGCAATTGTAGAGTTTGCTTAGAGAAAATTAGACAGACAGATTGATTGTAAGCATTGCAAAACTGTCAATGTAAAGGCAAAATAGCCACATCTGCATAGGACTGTGGTGAAACCTGCCTTACCAGTTAAAGATGCATTATTAAAGCATGTGAGGTTTTGGTTTTTCTTTTTGTTTAGGTGTCTTCTGTGTAACTTGCAAGTACTGGGTTGCTTTCCCCTTTGATTTTCATCAATTTTACTGTTAAAACACTGCTGGATTTTATATTCCCCTCCTCACTGATCAGCATGCTAGAGCACTGGCAATTGCAAAAACGTTTAATGTGATCTCTAAAATACAGTTTGCGGAACTGCAGGATGGGAAGGTCATCCATATCTACAGAAGGGAAACCAGTTTTCTGTGCATCTTCAGCTGAATGAAGTCTAGACAGTAGCTGGATAGTAGAGAAGGAGTAAATAAATAAAAGCCTACTTTTCAAGCTTTGATCTTGCAAGGAAATGTAATTATTGCAGTCAGTATTAGAAGTGTGCTTGCCTGTCTTACCACCCTATAACTACAGTGTGTTTATCTTGCAATAATTACATTGGAAGCCGAAATGGTCTTAAAGTAATTGAGCCTTATTCTTCAACAAATAGCTAATCAGTGTCTTCTCAATGTTCTGAAAAAGTAGTCTTTATTTCCTGGAATGCTGTGTGCTCAAACCACAGTTTAAGCAAATTTTCTGGTGCTACAGGAATTCCAGTCCCTTCCTGTGGAATAAAACTATATTTGTTTGGGCCCTCCTGTGATTGTAAGGTGTGTGACAAAACGTGCAAAAAGATGCCGCCCACGGGATGGTGCTTGCATATTACATTCCTGCTGTGTTTATTTCAGGGAGGGTAATCAACAAGAGAATTAACCATTAAATTTTGATTAGTAAATTTGTGTCCCAACTGTATGTTGTTTAAAAAGAAATGGGTCTGTTCTACAGAAAAGTAGATTATCTAATGATCATTTTCTCATTTTGGGTGCTACAGCTTTTTGTGTCTCTGAAAACATGAGACGAAAACTCATTCTTTCCCTGATGAATTTGAAAGGAAATAACGGCAAGCATTACAGCTGTGTAAGCACAAAGTATCTGGATTAGATAACTTGGGATACAAATGCTAAAGGAATATTTTTGTCGTGGTTTAACCCCAGGCAGCAACTAGGCACCACGCAGCCGCTCATCCACTTCCCCCCCACACCCAGTGGGATGGGGGAGAAAATCAGGAAAAGAACTAAAACTCGTGGGTTGAGATAAGAACGGTTTAATAGAACAGAAAAGAAGAAACTAATAATGATAATAATAACAACACTAATGAGATTACAACAGTAATAATAAAAGGGTTGGACTATACAAGTGACGCACAACGCAATTGCTCACCACCCGCCGACTGACGCACCCCGAAGTCCCCGAGCGGCGATGCCCCCTGCCCAGTTCCTAAAACGTCCCATGGTATGGAATACTCCGTTGGCCACTCTGGGTCAGCTGCCCTGACTGTGTTTCTTCCCTCCCAGCTTCTTGTGCCCCTGCAGCTTTCTCGCTGGCTGGGCATCAGAGGCCGAAAAACCTTGACTTTAGACTGAACATTACTGAGCAACAGCTGAAACCATCAGTGCGTTACCAACATTCTTCTCATCCCTAGCTCAAAACCAAAGCACTGTACCAGCTACTAGGAAGACAATTAACTCTATCCCAGCCAAAACCAGGACAATTTTTTAAAGAACTTAATAGTTTTCAAATGTGCTAACTTACCTTTATATTGTCTTTACTCGGTAATCTATGTAAGCTTAACAGAAAATTGTACATGGAGGTGCAACTCAAGTGTTTGATGACAAGAATGTACTATTAGAATTTAATAACACTGATGTCTAATGCTAATTGTATTTCCAAAAGTATGAATATGCAAAATAAATCTGAGATAAGCCTAAAAAGGTAATGTCCTCTTCACTTTGTTTTATTACAGTCAGCGACTAGAAATGAAAGCACAAGTTGCAGACGCATTCATAGCAAAATTCCAACTGACGCCGGATGAAATGAACCTCCTTCGAGGCACAAAAGATGAGCCAATTACTGAGGTAGCTCAATGAACACTAAAAGCTTTGCCCTGAACTAAAACGTAGACGCGTCCTAGCTGAATTGTACATGAGATCTTGTTACCCGTTTGTAATTTAATTTTTTATGGAGGAATGTACCTTTTAACAGAATCGTGAATTTCTGAGGAGTTTGAAATGTGTGCTGAAAGATTCAAGTAACAGAAAGAAAATCAACATTAAATTCTAGTTTGTGTAATGAGTTTGAAGGGGCAAATGAGCTATCATGTAGTTCTACGCTTCAAAAAGACCTTTATGAAGTCTGAACTTTCAGTGAAGGTATTTTAAAACTTCGTCGTACTCAAATAAAGCAAATGAGAAATTTGGAGCACTTCAGTAGTAGGTAATACTACCCTTGCATGTATGTGTGCATTTTGCACATGCATGTATATAGGTATTCAGTGATTTGAAATAATATAAGCTGAGACTTTCCTTCATTATTATTTGGTTGATGAAGATATTAGGTGCTGATTCACTTCTAGCCACCTTCCAAAACAAGTTTTTGGATATGTTTGTGGTTTGAATAAGGAGGTGCATTGTTCTGCAGTAAAAGCAAACTGAATAATGAGAGAATTGAGTACACTTAATAGATTATTATTGTAGTTGCATAGAAACCTTCACTTAAATGTAGACTACCTGCTGAGACATACTATCTCGTTTCCACAGGCATCCTGTTTGCAGTTAAAGCATTATGAAAGACATGGAGCAGATAACCATAAACAGTGCTAATGAAAGCATAAATGGAATGTGTTAAATGATTGCGCACTTGAGTAATTGCTGTATGCTTTTGTACCAACTATTACTGTGAAAGAACATTCAGGTTTCTAAAAAGCACATGTTGCAGGGAACAATGACAGCAATGCTGTGCCATTTATTCAGTGCTTGGTTTGCAGCAGAACGAGGATTAGTCCTTTTGATACTTCAATCTGTATAAAAAAATGTGCAAAAGTAACTGACGCATAATCATAGTTGTGCTACTGAAATGGCAGACTTCAGTAAAATCATGTGCATCCTTTTCCCCTATGATGGAATCAACCAGAATGCTTAAAACATTTTTAGGCAGGCTTCTGTTTTGGCAATTTTTTAATGGTTTTTTTTGTTCCTGAAGGAAGAGTGATTTGGGTTTTTATAAACATGATCTTCAACACAGTTGATGCAAGGCAGTAGGTTAAATCAGTGTCCTACTTTACTTAGACTATGTATATTTTCATGTGACTTGCGCCAGAATGAAACTCTACTTTCCCAAGACAAACGGTGTTCAAGTCACAAAAGATATAACAAACAGAAAATGTTTGATTTTTCTTAGAAATCGTTACCCCATTATATGACAACAAAAATATCAACCTGTAATCATTGTACTTGATAATGTTTCAGTTTGCTCTTTAGTTGCTAACATTAATGGAGAGAAGATGCTGGAATGTACAGTAATGTCCTCAACGTCTCCCCAAAGTGTCAACTAATAAATGTAAAACACACACGTGCTGCATAAAAGACAGGTTAAAAACACATCTTTGTCACTATTAATTTTTTTTTTGGGGGGTGGGGGGGAAAGAAAGGCATGATGAAATGGGAGAGGAGAAACCCCTAAGGTTCTTAACGTAGAACGAAAGGTGAAAGGTGGCGGAGGGGGGCTTGTATTTTAAAAGCAGCACTTGCAACACACACCTGCAAGAAATGTGAATATGGAATTGAAATGGGAAGTATAGAGTGCTAGAGATTTGAATAAGAAGTTACTGTTTTAAACACTGCTCTTATTTTTTCTTTTTTCTTTTTAATTGATTTAGGATTTTTTCAAGGCTTTGGGAAGAGTAAAGCAAATTCACGATGATGTCAAGATTCTCCTCCGGACAAATCAGCAGAGGGCAGGGTGAGTGCTACTTAAATGAGTGTGAGATAACCATTTACTGCTTACAGCAAGGTCTCATTCTTTACTTCATATGACTATACAGAGTATTTCACAAAAAAAAGAAGAATAGTAACATATTTTAAAATTTTCATACTTTTAATAATGGTGTGTTTTATTTGATTTGTACATGCCTTTGCTAGTACTATCTAAAGTAGTATGTGCAAATAAAATCTCTTTGTCTTCTAGCTTGGAAATTATGGAACAGATGGCTTTACTGCAAGAGACATCTTATGAACGGCTTTACAGATGGACTCAAAGTAGGACTAAGAATGTTTTTATGTTTATGAATATTATTATGATGATTCCTTTAATTCCTTGATGTGGATTGAACTCGGCAAAAACCCTTTCCAAGATTCATTAACAAGGCTTTGGCTTTCCTTCTTATTGAAAGATTTGTTGTGGACCAAATAGTTAATTGGTGATTCTCTCCTTTTTTGACCAATCTCATCTCTGTTTGTAAAAGTGTATTATTTATTTGTATTTTTGGATGGTTTTCCACAGAGAACAATTACAGTTTGGTAGTCTAAGCAAATTGTTAAATGTATGGCATTTCATTTTCTTGCAGGTTACAGGGAAGTTGTTGGTTTTGACCATTCTGTAGTAGGATCTAGTTTAGTGGGAGGAGTGGCTTATTGCCTTTAAAAGAGGAAAAAAAAAAAACCCAACCTTACTTTATCAGGATGCTCCTTTGAATGATAGTAGGTGTTTATTTTTTTGGATATGTACTCTGGGCCTTAGCGTCAGTTTTCAGTGTAACATCTTGGTAGTGTAAAATGTAGATGCTTTTTTATTACTTCTCTCTTCTCCTAAGACACTGAGAGGAAGATTCGTGAAAAAAAGCTGGTGCAATGCAATATTATATTCGTTAGCTGTTCTTCAGCGGATGCTGAAACCTCAGATAATGCTTGTGGTTCCACCCTAATGAAAGTTCATAATTTTTATGCCAATGTTTGATTAGTTTATATATGTCCACATTCTTGCGTGGAATATACAGGATTATATAGTTAATGTGAATGAAGTAAAAAACCCTGAAAACAAACAACAAAACACACCCACAGCTTGCTTAAATATTTGCTCCCTTTTTTTCTTAACACTTTACCTGGAATGTGATAAACTGTTGTAAAGGAGCCTGACAGAATTCTAATGGTTGAATGACTTGACATTTGTACGTGGGCTCAAACAGATACTAAGCTTCCTTTAATTTTTATTATTTTTGAAATTTGTGATGGACTTCCATTTCACAGTGAAATACTGCTTATGGGGAAATTTAATTACATTAACACAAACTAGGCCAGGTAGCGTATTCTGAAGGCTTCAATTCAAAATCAAAACCTTTGAGTTTTCAACTCATTTTCTGGTTTGACAGCTTGTTATAAAAATCTGTGTTGCTATTTTATAGATGAATGCAGGACTTTGACACAAGAATCATGTGACATTTCTCCAGTTCTTGCTCAAGCTATGGAAGCCTTACAAGATAGACCTGTCCTGTATAAGTAAGTAAATGTTAGTGATTAACAGAAATGAGTATTTCCAGCCTAGACAATTTAAAGATGGGCATCAATTACAGTGCCAAAGATGGTGGCAGTTTAGTCCTGTGTCAGATTTTATAAAAACAAAAATATAAAAAAATCATATGTCAACCTCTTTAAATTTCAGAGGTCTTTTTGACATAATTATGGTACAGTAAACGTCATTGGACTTTTTCCAACTTACTGGTCTCTAATTAAAGTAAAATGTCAGACTTTTTATTTTAATCTAAATGAATTGTGAATTTTTTTCTGCTCTCATTGTAGGGTTCTTCTGAAGAAAAAAATGCTGTCCAAAGCATGGGATCGTCTCATTTAAATTCCCAAAGTAAAAAATTGATAAAGGCTAATTAGCTTTTACTGAAGGGCTTCTGATAGTAAGAATGTCTTGCATTATGAGTTGTACAGTAATCTGTTAAAAACAGTCTACTACATATGGGCCTCTAAAGCGTAGGGGTACTTTTATATATATATATATATTTACATGTATATAAAATATACTACTGTTTAGTTCTTGTTCAGAATTTGCTGAAGGGACTTAACGTAAATGAAATGGTAGTTAGTAGAGACAACTTAACCACGAGGTGGCACTGTAAGAACTGTTTTTATTGGGGTGACCCTGCCTGAAGAGGTGGTACTTAGACTTCTTTGCTTTTTAGGGGTTTTTTAAAAAATGCATTCATCACATTTTGCAACTATTGCAAATTACTTGTAGCCACAGGCGTCCAGGACAGCAGAGTACTAAGCAGTCTTTTGAAGGCTAGCCTTGTCTTTAAGAGTGTCAAATGTGCAACAGTGCAGCTGTGTGGCACTGTAAATCTCCCTGGAGCTCTTCACGGGGAGAATGCACGGTGCAAGTGGACCGTAAAAGTTCTGTCAGGATGAGAGAGAGTGCACATCTCGACATGCTCAGTCAGTTCTGCTAGTTAATGTGAGGGAGAGGTGGTGTCACTTGGCCTCCCAGCTATTGCATGGGGTGCGTTGCAGTGCATCGGGCCATGGCTGGGGCTTGCAGAGTCTTTTCTTGCATTCTGTCCTCCAGGGCCTCTTTCACAGCTGCAAAGGATCAGTCACAACCACCTTCACAACATTTTTTAGGTTTCTTTATAGATATAGTTTATATTTTCTGTCATAAATATTTTGTTAAATTATGTTACTTTCAGACTTCATAAAACCATTGTTTTGCTTTCTTGACATTTATGACACATCCCCGCCCCCCATCTTCTGTATAAATCCACAGCTGGCCACTTTAAAATGAATCTGCAAAAGGCACTGTATTTTTCTTCTGACAGCTCTCTCATAAACAGCATTACTAGTATTACCAAAGGTAGAACTTCATAGGTACGACTCTTCTTCTGCCAAAAAGGCAAAAATAAACATTACTGTAGAAGATGCAGTCATACATCTCTCATCATAGATTGTCGTGCTTAACTACTTGCTACAGCAGTATTGTCAAAGTTGCAGTACTGATGCTTTACATTTTAAATCTCAAGATTTAGATTATTCCCTTCCAAAAATTTTTTTGTACCTTTAGGACATAAACTGCTCAGTTTAAAATGTAAAAAGAATGTCACAGAAGAAAGTAATTTTAAATCATTGCTGGTTTTATGCATATAAGCACTGCTGTGTGGACTAAACACTTTTCCTCCAAATCTGTCCTTGCATCTGATAAAGATTGTGATTTGATTGGGGGAAAGCGAGTAAGAATGAGAAGGGCAGGAGTTTAGAAACAAAACTACAAATTCTTGTTTTCTTATCTTGACTTATGTCTTGTTAACTTAAGGTGGCAGAAAGATTGCACCATGGATGGACTTTTGGGAACTGCAGTCAGTAGGGATCTGAAATAAACATTGCAGTTTGGTTTTCACTTCCTGGTTCTAACAGAAAAATTGAAAACTGTTTCATAGAAAATACGTGGAGTCATAGCTCAAAGCAGTGTTCCTCTTCCATCATCCTCTCTCGTTTTGAAAGCCTTTTCTCCACCTCCTTCCTCTCCCTGCAGTGATCATTACTGGGTTTTTAAAAAATTGAAGCTGGGGTGAAAAGAATCCTAATGTTGTTTTCTTCCCCTGCCATGAGTACATGTGATAACATAGTAGTGAATACTGTATTTTTAGTGTAAATAATAGTTACTACTGAATTTTTTAAGATGCAGGATTTTGTAATAGTTGTACCCTGTTCTACGGAGAGCAAAAGAAAAATTAGTATTTTTCTTTTTAAAACAGAATTAGCATTATTAAATGCTGTTTTCAAAACTAATATATTACAAGATCTGTTTTGCTGCTGTATTTTTAATGATCTAATATATAGCTGTTTATTGGAGGGGAGGAAAAAAAAAGCTTAGCTGGTTTCTACAAACGCTTGAGATTCTTCACTGCAATGCTGCTACTCCTGACTGTGGGTAGTCGGCAGATCCTGGATCTCTTCCGCTTTTAATTGCATAGCTTTGGTAAATTGTAATTTATTAAAGACTTCTTTCATTAGACTTTTTTTTTAATTACAGATATTTACTCTCTGAGTTAACACGTACAGTGTATGAAGAAAAAGATTTAAACAGAAATTTCTGGATTCTTCAGTGTGCTTTTTTCCCCCCTGTCTCCAGTAGTCATGTAGATTGAAAAGAGCAAACCTGAAGGTTCCCTTGGACTTTTTATAGCATAACAGAAATCTAATTGAACTCGGAACATATTTGAAACAGTATATCATTTTCTTTTGTATTTTGTTGTCCCCATCTGTTAATTCTGAACGCAGTACTCATTTAACTTCAGTCAGTGAGTAATAGGCTTTTTATTATTATTATTTTTATATCTGTTCAGCTGCTGGGTGTCATTGGTAAGTGACACCATGCTTACTCTTTGGCATTTCTTCAGTTATATTGGAAAAATAAACTGTCGTGTGTATTTTCTTTTTCTCCTTTGCAATTTATGTGTTTTGTGCAAAATGCTTAAATTAGTTTTTTCAAAAAAAGAAGTGTTCCATAGCTTGCAGAAATGCTGTTTCTAAGCAGATGTACCAGGGATGTTAGCAGTGTTCATTTCCCGTCCTTCACTTGCCATCGTGCTTCAGCCCCAACAGGAAGGTAGCCTGCTCCAGAGATGAGCTGTGTGTATGTTCTTGCTACCTCCTCTGTTGCCAGCAAGCCATTTGAGGTTATGCCGTCTGGGCTCTAATTGTCCATCCATTAAATATCTGACTAAGACTCCTTTGATTAAAACCAGTGAGCAGCTATCAAATGAAGGTAACTTTTTTGCTACTAATCATGTGGTAGCCTAGAAGAAGGAGAAAGCCTTGTGAGGCAGTGCAGTGAGTTGCTGCTTCTGCCAGTCAGCAGGACCACACGTGAACAGGAGTCCTAGACCTGTCAATACACGCTTATATGTACAAAAATGGAAAGGCTGGTTTTTCATTTATTTATTTATTTGTGTGGGGTAAGGGGATGGGAGGGTCAAGGAGAAGGTACCTTTAGTGTCTGTTTAGAGGAGTCAAGAAAATCAGGTTGTTTTGAATGCTTCGTAGTGGAAGCGTTGATGCAAGATTTCTAGAACTGTAAAAATGGTTACTCGTATTAACTGTATAGTTGCACTCATGAACTGTGATGAGGTGAACTGTTTTGTTTTACCCATTTTCATGTTTCCATAACAGGTACACGTTGGATGAGTTTGGAACAGCTAGGAGGAGTGCTGTAGTCCGTGGCTTTATAGATGCTCTTACTAGAGGAGGTGTGGGGGGTACTCCCCGCCCTATTGAAATGCACTCCCATGATCCTCTGAGGTACAGTACTAGCAAGAATGTATATGATGTAATCCTTCTTTTGCCTGTTGGCACTTTGAATCCCTGACACCATAAACTGCTGATTCACACAGAAATTTCTGTCTTTAGGTACGTAGGAGACATGCTGGCCTGGTTGCATCAAGCTACAGCTTCTGAAAAAGAACACCTAGAAGCTATGTTAAAGCTTGTAACTATTCAAGGTAGTACTAGATTTTAAAACGTAAATTGGGAACTGACAGAAAGTAATCTGTTATAAGTCAGAAAGTGTGATTAATTTCTTAGGCTGGGCTTCACTTACGAGAGTCTGAGCTTAGATTTTCCTAGAAATAATTTCAGAGTAGCTGGTGGTTGCATTTGGCCAGAAGAAAGCCCTTAATGAAGAAGAGTATTTCAAAATGCACTCTTTTCATTTTACTGTGCTTGTAATAGATTTACACTAAACTTACAAAGGGACATTTTAGTCTGTAGTTGAGAGTTCAAAAATTGTCTGTAGTGTATATGAATACATACTTCTGAAAACATTGTCCTAGGGTTGCTTGTTGATATGTTGAGGATTTCTGTTAGGACTTGCTCATTTGTTCAGTAAATTTTTTAAATATAATTCCTTCTTCCTATAATTCTCTTCCTTCTATGCTACAAGTAAAATGAAATTTTCTTCTGTCATGTAACATCATATAGGTTTACGGAGGTCAAAGTAGGCCACTCATAGATACGTGAAGTTTTTTAATATCAAAGCTTTCCTTCATTAACAGAACTAGAGATTGTCATGCTTATTCTTCAGCCCCCTTGCCCTGCTTTAAGTACATTGGACCTATACTTTAAAGACCTTTATCTTGCAGAAGCTGTAGTATGATTTGCCTCCATAGCTTCAGCCAGAGGGTTGTTTAATAAATTAAGCATGTGTACTCAGTTGTAACAAACTCGTTGTAAGAACTAATATTTGATCTGAATCTAGTGAGCTCTTCAGACTGTACGTCTTAATTTGAGTCCTGCTCTGGGATTTAAAGTGAATATGCGTTCTCATTTTCCTTACTTTTGGAAGTATTAATTGGCTTTCCTAATGAATGGTATAGGAGCAAGGAGGTTGCGTAGGAACTGCTGTAAATCAAACTGAAGAAATGTTGTTGTTTTTTAGGTATAGTTACAGCGTACTATAGAAGTGAATTTAATATTGTTTACTCACAGTATCTCAGGGAGACAGGAAAGCAAGCCTCATGATGGTTTTATGGTAGAGAAAAAGACATGGCAGTTCTGTGTAGATGACTGTCTGATGCTTCTGCTGTAATTCGGGAGTTCTTCAGGAAAAGCTGGCCCTATGGAGGATGTTCCTGTACCTCGTTCTGCTGTAGACTGGGCTACTGCTGCTGCCCAGGCCTGCATTCTGTTCTGAAATTCTCCCAGCTCTTCATGCAGTGCTTTATTTAGCTATTATAGCCCTTGCCTTCTGGTAGGACGTCAGGCTGAGATGCTGTGACTACATAATTAGATATATTTAGAGCATTTAAGCCATAGATCAGAGTAAACTACTTGAGAATACAGAGATACTAAATGTTTTTGGGGAAAAATTTTCCAAAAAAATCACTGGGCCAAAACTTTTTTCCCCAAGAGACTAGTAAAAACAAGAGATTCAGTATTTCTGTCTGAAGCAAAAATATGTTTTCCTAAGTTCTCCAGGAAGGGGTTTGCCATCACTGTTGTACAGTTTTCAAGAAATGTAAAGAGGGATTCTTACCTTCATACTGGGAGCAACAAAGCCTGGGAAGTGCTGGCTGTTAACTACTCCTCTGCATCTTTTGGAAGGTTTTTGGTGACAAGGAAGGTTATGCGATAAGATCTGTAAGACCAAACAGTGCTTAATGGGATACCACTGGGTTTAACAAGAACCATTTATGGGAGTGCATATGAGTTTATATGCTTTTTATAAATACAGATCCTGAGTTGGTAGTGGCTAATCAGTGAGTACAGTGTCTATGGTACTGAAAGATTCAGGCTGAATTCCCTCTGCTGTCATAGTCTTCTGGTGTCTGGTTGTGCAGGCTACAGTATAGATTGAGTTAATTTCATGTAGCCATTTAAAAAGCGGACATCTTGTTTATTTGCCATTACAGATAATGATGGAGATTTGCATCTCCAGAGGGCAAATCTTCCCAGCAAAAGTTAGATCTACTGTAGGCATTTCTGGAGACTTTCATCACAACTGTTGGGGTTTTTTTTCCATTCCCTATAGAGGGAGCCCAAGTGACAATCAGTCAAATGTTTTAACTTTAATTTCAACTTGAGTAGCTTTTTGCAGGTGGAACAGGTTTTATTATTTTAATTCAGGCATCTCTGTTCTGAGTTCAGATTTCTGTTTAAATTCTTCTATAAGCTCTGTGTAATTTCAGGACTATGGAGAGTGTGGTAAATCGGAGCTACACGCACACACACACAAAAAAAAAAGCCACAGGTATAGCTATGGGCGAGATAGAGGTGGATTTGGTCCCAGTGGAAGAAAAACTGTGTGAATGCCACATTTTTTGAGAAATGTTCCCATCCCAGTTTTTACTTTGAAGAGAACAAACTATGTAGTCCGTAATAAAGTATTCAAGAATAGCTTTTAAAACTTTTTAAAAGCTTTTAAGCTTGCAAATATTAACTGTTTAAAATTAATCTGACCAAAAATGCTAATAAAAAGCATTGAAAACACATTCAGATAAGTTTAAATACCTTGCGTTGTACTGGACAAACGTAAAGCGTCTGGTTCTCTTCTTTGGAGCTTAGGTATTCTGCTAACAGGAGCCTTCCAGTCTTACAGAGACCTTGCACTTTAAAGGAAGAGAGAATTGCAGGCATTCTGTTTAAGAGATGCAGTAGAAACCCATTTTTCATGGAGTTACAGGAACCCAGCTGGAGAGCAGAAGCCAAACGAAGTCCAAGAAAGATCTCTCCCTTACAGAAGGATACACAGAGAAAAATGATAGGTGGGGTAGCAGGCAGCCAGAAGCGTATCTTCAGTAATGCACTGTTTTCTAAAAGTGATTTTGGGTCTCTTAAGAATTGTTTGTTCCATAATTCTTTTGCGTCAGTGTGACGCACTAATACTTGCAACAGTTACATAACCCATTGTGCTGGAAGATTTCTTTTTACTGTTTGCTGAATCTAAAATATTCTAATCAGACCTGAAAAATACATGTGAAGGCACAAGCATGCGATACATCGAGATTGCAATTCCATGTCCTTTGGTATTTGAACTTGTATATTTTTGCAGCTAAACCTTTCGTAACTTACAACTTGTTCTTAAGTCAATCTGGTCTAGATACACTATTGCATATGTGCTAGGTGCTTGTTATATTCATGAACAGTAAAGTGTGACTGTTCCTACTAAAAAATGTGTAAATTGTTAGGGTGTATCTGGGAGCTAGCTGTTACATAACAGACTCTACATCTTGTGGTTTGTAATCTTGCTTTCTTACTTAAATACATAAACATATTTTTATTACCTTACCAATTTAGTATGCTGAAATTCTTACAGCCACCACGCTGAATTCAGTTGTTTCTGCTTATGTGGCTTTTCACGTATCTTGGTGTAAAGAGACATTGGCACAGATCGCTGATCTTTTATAATTTTTACTCTCCGAGATAATCTCTTCTAGTCTGAAATAAGATCTGTGAAATATAGCTTCAGGTCACCTGATTTCTATCACATGTCACAGTCAGTTTGTTTACTGTTCATTGCATGGGTCCCATCTGAAGATGAACTCCTGTTGACAAGTTTTAAATTAGAATTAAAGTATTGCTTTCTCCATAAATCTATTCTGAGTTGTTACTGAAGTGAGAGCTTGAAGATCTGTTGCTTTCAGTTTGATTGATTTATGACAGTACTGGTTGCCATGCAACAATTCATCTATGTTCCATGATAAGGTAGGCAATATTCTCTTTTGTGTATAGTTCTGTGAAAGATGAGTTTCAGTTGCTGCTGGGGAGGAAGCGTTTGCTAATGCTGCAGCACACAGCAGTGTGGAGGTACATAGGTGATTTAATTTGTAACAATGCCATGAGCACGTCGGTACCGAATGCTGACAGACACGTGTATTTACAGTTCAGGCCTTTCAAAGTGGTATGTACTATTGCTCCTTGAGCATCTCACTGGCCTTTTGTTTTCCTGTTTAATTTAATGAAGTGCTAATGTTGAGCCTTACTGTGACAGTTTCTTGCTAGATATTCTTCCCCTTGCTCCTTCTCCCTGAAATCCCCAGGCGCCATGTTGTGCTAGGAAGCAATTGCGTAACCTAAGGTAATGACTCTCCAGGACTCTGTTTTGTTATGCAGCTATTTCTTAGTGGCTAGATTTGAAGTTCAGTGGAGGTGTAAACTAGTCTTTTGGAGAAAAGAATATGCAGTTCATAATGCTGCTTGTGGAGGAGTAGCTCCTACATTTGTTTATTTGTTTTATAGTCTTGAAGAAAAGAGAATCACATTTGCATAATCTTAGCATGTGTTTGCATTAACTGTAGGTGTGGAAGAAAATATTCAAGAAGTAGTTGGACACATCACAGAAGGTGTCTGCAGGCCTCTGAAGGTGAAGTATTTTGTTTTCCTTAGCATTCTAAATATAAAAAACGTTCTGTCATGTTTTTCCAGAACAGCTGTCCCCATTTCTACAATGTATTTTCATCGCCCTTGGTTAAGAGTTAGATTCTCAACTTTGAGAATCATGAAACCCTTCAAAATTAAAGATTCCGTAGTTCACAGATACCTGGTTTAAACAGTCATGTAGTGAGAGATACTTGGATACTAAATCTGTATTTTGATTTTGTTTTACTTTTCCTAAGATCAGGAGTGCTTATGTACAAAAATCTAGCTTTGGGATAAGTATATAGGAATGGCAAGAGTGGGTCAAATGAAAAATCAGTTTATTTTACTATCTTGTTTTTCATAGCGATCATTAGCATATGCTTAGGGAAGAGTATACAGGTTATGCAGTTGTGTCGTGATACTTCTGTAGAATAGTTTCCTCACCGATTTGTGGACGTACTATGGACTTGCTGAGCCATAGCTACTGTCTTCGTATTTAATAGACGTCAATAGATTTTTCTTGCATGAATATGTCAAGTTGACATAAAATGCTGGTGTTCACAACATATCCTGCAGCAGGGAAGTGCGCAGTTTAACTGCATGCTGTGTGAAAAGCCAGCTCCTTTTGGTTTTATTTTGTTTAAGAACTCCAGCTCTTGGATTGAAAGAGACCATGAAAAATTGTTTCCTACTTACCATCTTTATGCTACGTTGATTTGCTGTATTTCTATCGCATACCTCCGCAGTTGTCTTTTTTCAAGCTACAGCCTTAGTTTAGGGGACCCATTTGGTAGAGATCATTAATAATGATCCATCAGATTATTGACTGTCTTATTTATTGGATGTGCTTCAAATAAGCACAAAATAAAATAATCAGGGTGATGAAGCTGATACCAATAATTGCCTGACTATGCAATGTATAAATCCAAGCGTTTCTAAAGTAAAATCTATTGTGTTAAGTACTGTTGTAATAAATTTTTCTTCGGATGCTGTAGCTATAACAACTGTGTCCAGTTGCCAAATATTTAGTCTCAAATGTTAACAGGTAGGTTCCGAATACTATATGTAAGCTTCTGGTAAGAAAGAGGTAAGGTCTGAAGAGAGGTAAAAATCAAGGAAGTGCCATTTAAAATGTCATAGAATCACAAAAGGGTTGAGGTTGGCAGGGACCTCTGGAGATCATCTGGTCCAACCCCCTGCTCAAGCAGGGCCACCTAGAGCTCCTGGTTGCCCAGGACTGTGTCCAGATGGCTTTTGAGTATCTCCAAGGATGGAGACACTACAGCCTTTCTGGGCAAGTTATGCCAGAGCTCACTCACCTTCGCAGTAAAAAAGTGTTTCCTGATGTTCAGACAGAGCCTCCTGTGTTTCAGCTTGTGCCTGTTACCGTAGAATTATGATCCTCCTTCACACCCTTTAGTTTTTGGCCTGTTGAAAAACACCTGTCATATTAGACAAACAAACTATTATCACAGCTTTTTTTTTTTTTTTTTTTAAGATACTTTCTGAGCTCTCTGTGTTCTTCTTGCATGCTTTGGTTCTGTTAATACTGAATGCTGATGTTTGCGTTCAGTATTTCTGTGCATTCCAACGAAGTAATTATGGATAGAACCAAACCTTTGTGTAAGTCAGAGGGAGTTTTGGTCTTCATTTGAGTACGTATGATTTGTACAGTTTGGTACAGAGTATCTTCCATTTTGATTGCCAAACTCTTTACACTTGTGTGCTTCTGCTATCTGTAGAAATATCCCCCCAAATATTGTCAGTAGTTAGTTACTGTGCTAATAAAAATGAAAAAAACTAAAAGAACAATTAAAGACTTCCCATTGTATTCTGTATTTTAATAGAATGCAACTTATGTTAATTCACCGCCAGTCTAGACTTCCCAATGTAAAATATGCAGTACTTACTGTTTCGCCTGGGGAAGTCTTCCATGGCAAAAAAAAAAAAAAAACAAACAGAAAAA
>VYZV01043779.1:262505-340904 GCA_013401275.1 Pandion haliaetus | reverse complement strand
TGCTGGCTCATATTCAGCCGGCTGTCGACCAGCATCCCCAGGTCCTTTTCTGCTGGGCAGCTTTCCATATGCTCTCCCCCAAGCCTGTAGCATTGCAAGGGGTTGTTGTGACCCAAGTGCAGGACCCGGCACTTGGTCTTGTTGAACCTCATACAGCTGGCCTCGGCCCATCAATCCAGCCTGCCCAGATCCCTCTGTAGAGCCTTCCTACCCTCGAGCAGATCAACCCTCCCGCCCAACTTGGTGTCATCCATAAACTTACTGAGCGTGCACTCGATCCCCTCATCCAGATCATTGATAAAGATATTAAAGAGAGCCGGCCCCAGTACTGAGCCCTGGGGAACACCACTTGTGACCTGCCACCAACTGGATTTAACTCCATTCACCACAACCCTCTGGGCTAGTCCAGCCAGCCAGTTTTTTACCCAGCGAAGAGTACACTTGTCTAAGCCATGAGCTGCCAGCTTCTCAAGGAGTATGCAGTGAGAGACAGTGTCAAAGGCCTTACTGAAGTCCAGGTAGACATCCACAGCCTTCCCCTCATCCACTATGCGGGATAGACCAGAATAGTATTTAAGCAAATCTTTTTCTTAAGTATAGCTAGTTGGGAACTTTTTTAGACAAAGCAGGTTTCATTAAATATCCTAACTCCTGAAGATCCCTCCCTGTGGATGTGGAGGAATGACAGGATGGTAGTTTGATGTCCTCATCAGCAAAGACAATTTAATTCCCTAGGTTATTGATTATGCTGAGTTGAGCATTGCCTTCAAACTGCCTGGGATTTAGTTTCTGAAGCGCAATGGGAAACTGAGAATTCATGCTGTTCTTTCTAGGACAAAAAAATAGCTTCTTCTTCACATCTATTTTTGTGGAGTCCCATATTACATAAGGAGTGTCACAAGCATGGAGCTCCATGGAAACTTACAGGCAGTCTCAGATCAGGATTCTTCCTCTTGGTTGTCAGGCCATCGGTGTAAATGATACAGGGAAATCCCTGGTTACTTCAGAGTACTTACTGGCTTGCTCAGAAGCACTTTCCTGGTTGTAATCTGAAAGTAAGGTTGTCAGCAGTTCTCACAGCTTTAGACTCTTCAGTCTGAGAAATCCTTTTTATGGTGTTCTCATTCACACTTCTCAGGTAGTTCTCTACCATCTGAAATCTATGTAACAGAAATATTCAGCATACTGCCTGAAACTAAGTCCATTGTTATCAAAGAAAGGCGATACACAAGAGAAACTGTTTGGCTCCAATACTCCGTGAAACCTGATGTGAAGCTTGATGACGGAGTCGTTGCAAAGCCATTTTGTTTTCAGGGTTTAAAATGCCATTCACAGCTTTGAGATTCTCAGGTCATCGTAGAGCTCAACACTGACATCATATAGAAGCTGTGCATCACCACCCTTCTGCTGTGTCACTGAAGGTTCAGTGCATCAGCTTTTACTGCAAACACTGTCCCTCCTTTGTGTGGTTGTATGGGCTCTTACCCTTCAGAGGCAGTGTTGGGCAGTCTTGCCAGTGCTTTCTAGCTCTGGTAACAGTTGGTTTGTTCTAGTTGTCGGTTCAACCGGAATGTTTTTTGGCCAACATTAGTGTCCCTGTGCTGAAAAATCATGTTTGTATTTGTTTCTTTTTAGCTTTCCTGGACCCAGCTATGGGTCTAGCAGCCATGCTAGTAAAGCAGTTGAGAACTGTAGGTTCAGTCCTTGTGTATCCTTTTATGTTTTCTTTGACCCTGTGCAAATAAATCAAATGTTTAGGGATTTGGGATTCTGCTTGTGTTACTGTCTGGATCTAACTAAGAAAAGCCTGGTATTTATATACGTTGATAACAGCCCCCTGAGCCTTCTCTTCTCTGGGCTGAACCCAGCTTCTTGTGTAGGAGGTGCTCCAGTCCCTTCATGAACTTCATGGCCTTTTGCTTGACTCACTCCACTGTGTCCATGTCTTTCTGTACCGTTAACTTTCTAACGTATATAAATAGTTTTGATTGCTTGCCTATACAGTATTTTCAGTATTTGCAGGTGCACATATGAGCTTCTAACAAAGCTGCTCTCCTTAATATCTGCTCCAGTCCTTAATAGAATTAACTGTATTTAATAGGAATAAAAATTGCACTTTTTTTTTTCCATTTAACCTTCTTTGTAAATGAGAAACGGAAACATAAACATACATGCACTCTCTTCTTGATTGTTTATACTCCCTTTTCTTTTTCCTGTATTTTCCTTTGCTATTTGTTAAGTCCTTCAAGACAGCCTTTGAGCTACTTGCTCTCATAGACAGAGAAGCCTGCTCTGGGTTGTATATTTGGAGGAAGATTACTGGCTTAGTAATTATTCCCCACTGATTGATATACAGAAATTTAAATGAAGATACAACCTTTTATACTAAACCTTATGTACAACTTTTAGTGTCCGTTGTAATTTTAGGAAAATTCGTTCCAGTTTTGTATATTGAATTTTTAAAATGGGGAAATTCTTGTTTTCTTTGAAAGGCCGAACAGCTGGTTGGCCTCATTTCTGCATGACTGAACTGCTGGTTATAACTGATTAGACACTTAATTCTGTGTTAGAGTATGTTTTAATGCTGTTGAACTAGCTGCTACAGAACTTCTCTGATAATTTTTTAGTTAGCTCCTGTCTGGCTTGCATCTGAAGCAGGTACTTCAAAAGCAGAATTCAGCGTGCATTTCAAATCTATTTTTTTGGAAATAGGATCGATTGTAATAATCTTTTAGTGCATGTAAAACATTCAGGCATCAATTTTTTTAATTAGAATAGTGATTTAGCTCTCATGAACTGAAGTCAGTAGGTTCCTCTATAATAGATATGTCTGTTTTTAAATTTTGCTTTCCAGTTCTGAAAAAAAACCCAGCCTACGTTCATGTGCAAAAAGTTAGAATTTTCAAAATGAATATAGCACTGCTTTAATTTTCCTTCCACTTACTGATAATTCTGCCTCGATTTCAGTAGTCAGGAATTTCAAGCTAACCCCAATAGAATCTAATGATCTAAACCTTTTTTCCTTGCCCTGTTTTCTTCTTCCATAATGTTCCTTGCTCCCATCTAGAAGACAGTAGACTTTAAAAGAACAGATTAAATGAAAGATGGAGCTAATTTGGAAGCTTCTGACCATTAGCTACTTGAGGAGACAAAAATTCTGTGCAAAGAAGCCTGAAATTATCATTGCCATGATCTATGTGCGTGTTAGAAGTGAAAACCCCATCAAACTCTAGTCTCAAATTAATGCCAAAATATCCCTGAACACGGTCCAGTTCAGGCCTGAGAACAGTGTGTTCAGGGCACAATCAATACCGCTAATAATAAGAATAAACAAGAAGAAAGTCACTCGGTGCTGTAAATTTGAGTAAACTTTACTACTAAGCAGCACTGAATATGTGCCTCTTTCTGAATTGCTGTTACTTCATTGCTAGAATATTTGTTTTATGCTTTCAAGACTGCTTAGGCTGAACAACAGCTCTCTGAACCTGTTAGATTTTAGTTTCCATTAGTTCCTTGAATTCAGTGTACTGTCTCTTGTAAAGTGAGAATAGAGGGACACTTTGCATTCAGAAAGATGCAAAAAAGTTTGTTTGCTCTGTCTTGGTAACAGTGTGGGGACATGTATGGTGTCTCAAACGTTTCAAAACACACCCAGTGTGAAAGCTGGGCCTGTCTCCAAAGTGAGAGCTGTTCCTTCCTTGTCCGGTGGCATGTCCATTTGGTACAGATTCGTTTCCAGGAGGAGGCTCTGAAATGCCTCATTCTGGAATGCCTGTTAGTTCTCCTCCTTGGTTCATTTGGCCGTCAGCCTCTGCCCCTTTGATGTTTTTTTTCTTCCTTGGAGGCTCCGGCATGTATGTTACTACACTATTAATCAGTAGTTCTCGTTTTCAGAAGTATGGAGTATGTTGCCTGTGGCTTGGGGGTCCATCCAAAATTACCTTCTTTTCTCGTTGAGCTGGAGTCTTAAGAGTGTTGCAGAAGCATGGTCTGCCTCGCTCTGCTGCACCCCGACACCTTGAGTGAGACGCACAGGCCAGTTCCTGGCCAGGCCAAGTTTAGTTCTCCCTGCATCCTTCTGGAAAGAGATTATGCCTTGGAGTGCTCGCTTACTCTGTATTGCTGGGGGTCTCCTTACTCCCACATGATCCAGCCAGACCTGTGTTTGCCTGCGGACAGGCAGGGGACAGGAAGGTGGGAAGAGGGTTGTTGGCAGAAGGGAACGAGGCCAGCAGCCTGGGCTCTAGGAAGGGTCCGGAGGCAGCAGGAAGCCCATCTGAGGCAGCACTGAAGACAAGAAGATGCAGCTACGTTTGCACTGGAGCCTGAGGAATGTGGGTTGGAAAAAAGATGTGCTAGGTTTTGTGTTGTATAAACATTTTATGAAATGTTTAATGGGTATTTGCCTGTTACAAAGAAGGGCTAAAGTGTGTGAGCCTGTGTTAAAAATAGCATAGAATTTCAGTCCACTTTAGGTGCTCCAACTTTTCATAACTTGACTCAGAAAGTGTGTTTTTTCTCTGAGACTTACAAACTTTTCTTCTGTTTTCTCAACATCTCTAATTCCTACTTCTCATCTTTGAGGTAGGCCTGCATTCCAGTTCTTGCGGTATTGTTGCAGTTCATGTAGGTGTACTTGAGTTAGCCTGTGCGTAGTTCATTTGTGTACTGGTAATTTAAGGTACAAACTTGATAGGATTAAGACTGTTCCATCTGTGACTGCAGCTCTCATACTCAGCACGATAGGGGCTGTGCAGCTTTGACAAGAAGACTGCTTCATTCAGCTGTTGCAGTATGGCCCCAATATCCCAGAGCTCTGCCTGCACTAGGTTCTGGAGTGTTCACAGGAGGTCCTGCTCAAAGTGAACTCAGTGGTGCCAACAATGTGGCTATTCTTTGGCACCTAATCTAGCAAATGTATTTTTTTACTACCAAAACCAGTAGCGTTTGGGTTTCTCTAGATTGTAAAATAGGCGTAGTCTGAATGAAAGGAGGAATTCAGTTTTGCTCATTTGTCACTGAATGTGATGGTTATGCTGAAAGTTTCAGGCAATTATTGTCTGAAACATGCTAGATTTGTCCAGTGTCAAATTTAAAGTTCTTCTCTGCATGGCTAGATGTAATTTTATTATTAGCTGGTTGCATTTGTGCTAACATTGGATGGTGTTTGCTGTAAATTAAATTTAAAAAAAACCCACGAACAGATAATCTTGTTCTTCAGGTTGAACTCCCACCTCCTGATCTTGGCCCAAGCTCTGCACTAAATCAGACACTTAACTTGCTGCGGGAGGTTCTAGCGTCTCATGATTCATCTGTTGTTCCACTGGATGCCCGTCAAGCTGACTTTGTGCAGGTATGAGTATGTTTGACTGCTCTGAAGAGGAGGGAGGAAAAAAAAGTATGTGTAAGTTAGTCTTGGTACACAAAAGAGGCGTGAAACATTAGTCTTTTTGTCCGGTCCCATTTTGGAGCTTCCTATCAAACCCGAGTTTGTAATGTGAATAAGAGGGTGACTAACAAAGTGGGTAATTACAGTACAGTATGGAGTGCTGCTCTTAATGCAGTATCTAGATTCTGTTATCCAATTACTGCTCCATTAAGTAAATACACCCTCAAGATTGCACAATTACCAATTATCTAATCTGGGTTACTCTTCCTCCTGCTAGGCTAGAATCTGTTCTTCTCAGGTTTTTATACTTTCCCCATCACTATGGTAGCTGATCACCTGCTGACAAATCCAGTAGAAAACTGCTTTCACAGTTGGAAACTCTCATTTCTCTTTATTCTGCTTTGGGGAATAAATATGTGATAGAGACAGAATGAGCTTAGAAGCCTCGTGTGACATGATTTCCTCCCTCCCCTCCCTGTTTTCTGTGTGTTTGCTATTTTAGGTTCTGTCTTGTGTGCTAGATCCATTGTTACAGATGTGTACTATGTCTGCTAGTAATTTGGGCACAGCTGATATGGCAACCTTCATGGTAAATTCGCTTTATATGATGAAGACTACTTTGGCTCTCTTTGAATTCACTGACAAGCGTCTAGAAATGTTACAGTTTCAGGTAAGCTTTAACAGCCCCAAAAGAAAATTAACTTATTACTGATTTTTGCAGACTATAAGTTGTAATCTGAACGTATTTATCTTTGATAATGTTGGCTTTGGGTCAATTCTAAATCAGGGAAGTAGTATAAGAGGGCTTCTTATCAGAGACCATAAGCAAATAGCAGGTATCGGAGCTTATGGTACACAGCATCTTTCATTTTTAACAGACAAAAAAATGATTAGAAGATTTGGTTTGGTTTGGTTTAGTTGCAGATAAACCCGCATCAGTGAACATTTTCATTATCCTAATCATTCTAATATTTATCTGCAAACTGTGAGAAGAAGCAAATGGGAGTTGAAAGCTCAAACGGTCAAATGGCTGACTATATTCCACCACAGAGTTAATACTAGATCATCATCTATTTTATACTAGAATATAGTATAGCTGAAGTTACTACTTCAGTCCTTCTTTCTACCTTTCTTTCCTCATTTGTTTGGTTTCAGCTAACACGCCAAGATAATAGTTCATATGTGGTACCATTTTGAAACGGAAATGTAGTTTATAAACCATTGACTTGGGAAAACAGGCGCTGCCCATTATAGTTTTGGTACATGAACATCTGCAATATATCTCAGGCGAGCCTCTGGAGCTGGGGTGGGGCTTGGAAAAAAGTCACAACTTCTTATTTGAAGGCATCAATAAAGATTGGCTGTGAGCCATTTTTCACTTTCTACTCCTAGTTAGAATTTCTAGCACCTTTTAGCTCTGAAACAAACAAACAGACAACCCTACCAAACTGACTGGGGCATTTCTAATTTCCATTATCAGAGTTTCTTTTTCATGGTAAACGTTGCAACTGATTTATTCTTCAGAGAAGCAGTAGAACTGAAGGTTATGCATTTAATACCATTTACCTTCTTCAAACATTTTACAAATACAGGAACAGACTGAAAAAATATCTTTAAGATTATACATAAGTAGGTTATTAAAGTGGAGCTAGAATGGCATATTTAATAAGAGAAACATTTTTCATAGAAAAAAAGAACTCTGTAAGACAGTTAAAATCTCCAAATTGAAATATTAAGATTTCCCTCCTGATTTAAAAAGAAAAGTGCATTTTTCTAAACAATTTTAGGAAGTAAAAAGGTGAACTCTTAAAATATCAGACATGGAAGTCTTACATTTTAATAGAGTTTGATGTATTATAAATTTTTTCTTTCCTTTATGATTGGAAGAAAAAGAAGTGAAATGTGGGGTAGTTATCTGTAAAAATGGAGTAATAGTGTATGTATACCCAAATACCTTTCCAAGACTACTCAAACTAAAAAATGATTGCTGCTGCTGTGACTGGATTTATTGATTAGGTTTCTCTGCAAAGTGAATATTATACTAAGAATGTAAAATACCTTTATGACTTTTAACATATGAAGATAATTAAAGCAAAATTGATAGCTGTAATTTCATTGTCTATTGTTCTTTCAGTTAATTTTTTTCCATACATGTTTATCAGTATTGAATTTAAAATCATTACTGATTATGATTTAGTTTCAGTTTTATTTTTCTTGTGAAAGACTGTCTCTTTATTATAAAACTGCCATGCTATTGTCAATATTTTAATAAGAGTTGGATTATTTTTATCACATATTTTCAAAGAACTATAGCAAAAAAACCGATACAGCATTTTTTAAGATTAGAGCTTTGGTATTCTTAATTTTTTTTGCTGTTAAATTTACAAATACAAAAAAAATAGGTTCTCCTGTTAGATAGACATGTAAGAATTATCTGTATTTTTATTGTTGGCTTCTTGTAATACGGAAGATTTAAATGGATAAAATAATTATGCTCTTCGTATTTGTGTTTTTTTTCCTTGTTTGTTGATCACTCTCTTTATTTGTGTTTCTAGACCTTTTAACCCCAGAGCTTGTACTATTGAATATTCTCACGCACATTTTGTTAATACCTTATGTTTAAAATTTCAGATTGAAGCTCATTTAGATACACTTATAAATGAGCAAGCTTCCTACGTGTTAACAAGAGCTGGTCTGAGTTACATGTATAACTCTGTGCAGCAACACAGGCCGGAACAGGTAAGCTCATATAATGTACGTGTTGAGGAGGTACTGCATACTTGCCAACTAGAAGAATTTTGGCACTAATACTTTTGCAAATTGAGCTTCCTCTGAAAGCAAAAGCTTAGTAATATCTGTTGATTTTTTCACATGGGTCCAGGACTGTTAGACAAAGGCATCTTGCAACTATAGATTTTTTTCCTACCCTGTATAACCAGCAAGCCTAGCAGGTTTGGTGTGCACCAGTCCTTCTGTGCAGCTTATCTGTGTACCATCGACAGGCTCCGTACACCACAGACACCCTGTACATTCTCAGAATAACTGTATAGGTAGTTTAATATGCCTCAGGAAGTGTCAGTCAAGCTGGCTTTAAAACACAAATACTGAGTGTGTATACCACTTCCATGACACCGAGAACATACCTGACCTATGTGCATGTAGCATTCAGGTTTCTTCCGTTGCATGCTACAGCACCGTACATGGAGTGGATAGATAGCCTGCATGTGTTAGATAATTACTGCTTTTTTTCTTCTGTGAAAAACTGGCACTTAAGTTTAGTAGTAATTTGAAAAAATGTCTTCTTTTGTCCTTATTCGTTGCTCTAGCTATTATAACACCAAGACAGTGAGATTCTAAAAGTGAAAACTTGAGATTTCTTAGAGTGAGCTGGAAACTGGAATTCAGAGCTTACGCTCATCCTTTCTTGTGAACCATAGTTGTTATGTGATAGGTGTTAATACAGCCCCTCTTCCCTTCAGCTGTGCCTATGTCCTTTTGTGATCTTTCGTGAAGGCAAAGAACAGTGTTTTCTGGAGAAAGCAGAACTGTTGGAGAGATTTATGTTGTTTCTTCAGCCAATAATTTTGCATAAAGTGCCCAAACTCAACAGATTTTTATGTATAAAGATGAATAAATAAATGTATAAATAATCTGATTAATTACTCAGCTTGGTTTCCTATTCATGAGCCTATCTCCTGTTCTAAAAACAATTTCAAATCGACTAGGGCAGATTGTTAATGGAATGTAGCAATTTTCATTTCTATCTGTCCAGCAGCCTGGCTGCAGGGGTGACCTTGTCACAGGATTTGCTAGGGAGTTAGGCAGCATGTATACACTGTACTGCCATACCAGCACAGAAGATTTACTGGGAAGCAGGCTTGAATTCTGCACTGTCCCGGAAGAGATGAGTAGGGGGAAGTTGTCCCCTGTAAGTCTGGAATAACAAGGGGATGTGGCCAGTTTGTATTTCAGTTTTTATCCTAGACCTTGTGGAAGGCTTTTTTGGGGGTTTGTCATTTAATGGTGAAGAAGGAAGAAAAGGACTTGAAAGGACATACGACAAACTCAGTATTCTGAGTTTTTAATTTAAGAGAGCGGTAGAATACAAATGAACTGTTACAGCATTTCAGTATTGATACGGTGATTCAGTTTCCAAACATTTAAGATCCTGTAGCAGCACCAAATAACAATTTAGTACTGAACTGCTTGTTGAATTTATTATTACTTACCTTTTTCCATATGCTAGTATGACCTTTCCCCCCCCTCCTTTGAATACTGATTCTTAGGGTCCTCTTTCAAATTTGCCAAGTATGGATTCCGTGTCCCTGAAGGTTGCAATGGTAAGCATTTTACAATTTCATATTATGGTGGTGATGCTGTGACATGGGAAAGAATACTATTAATTATGTGATGTGGTAGATATTCATCTAACCAGTCATATTCTTTAAGAATAGCTAAATTACATGTCTGGGAATGCTTTCTTCATTTGTAGTAATTTGACCACTTGAAGTAATAAATACATAAATTATTTATGAATGGATAGTAATATAATATTAGTTTCTAAGCCCTGAGAAACAGAACTTTACTTACAAGAGTGCTATCCCATGAGTCATCTTAAATTGCTAAAAGCAAATACTTAGCTCTAATTAGTTTTAATCACCAAAGTCTCCTTTTTTGCCTGTGTGCTTTGAAATATAGGTTCTGCTATCATTTATAATTTTAGTCCTAAGGCTTTGATTTTATGCAAAATAGTTCAGCTAAACTCAGAAGTTAGGTGCTGGGCATATGTCACAGTTATATATTTAAGTTGAAAGCTACAATATGTCATGGTTTACCCCCAGCCCGCAACTAAGCACCATGAAGCCGCTCACTCACCTCCCTCACAGTGGGATGGGGGAGAGAATCGGAAGGGTCAAAGTGAGAAAACTCGTGGGCTGAGATAAAGTCAGTTTAACAGGTAAAGCAAAAGCTGTGCACGCAAGCAAAGCAAAGCAAGGAATTCATTCCCCGCTCCCCACGGGCAGGCAGGTGTTCAGCCATCTCCAGGACAGCAGGGCTCCGTCACGCCTAACGGTGACTTGGGAAGACACACGCCATCACTCCAAACATTTCCTCCTTCCCCCAGCTTTACCTGCTGAGCATGATGTCATACGGTCTGGAATATCCCTGGGGTCACTTGGGGTCTGCTGTCCCGGCTGTGTCCCCACCAACTCATTGCCCACCTCAGCCTGCTCGCTGGTGGGGTGGGGTGAGAAGCAGAAGAGGCCTTGGCTCTGGATAAGCACTGCTCAGCAATAACGAAAACATCCCTGTGCTACCAACACTGTTTTCAGCACACATCCAGAACATAGCCCCATACTAGCTACTGTGAAGAAAATTAACTCTATCCCAGCCAAAACCAGCACAATTTTAAAACAAATTATCAGCTGATATTTTTTCTTAGAGTGTGTGAAGGGTATTTTGCATAGAGATAGCAGTATCACAGTTCAGTAGGCAGTAATATATGATCTGTTGCTCTTCTTGCCTAGCCAAGTTTAGCTTTATTCTGAAAGTTTAACTGTAAATAAGGCCTGCTCATCTAGCAGTACATGTATAGCCCCACGAAAAAAAGGTCTTTTTTAAAGAAATTTTTTTTACAAAAGGTCTTTTAAAAAATTCCGTGTTGAATCCATCTTAATTGTGTCACTGTAGCCTGTTTTCCTTTGTTCAAGTTTTAAACCAGTGATTCCCAAGCTGTTTGGATGGACAGAGCTCTGGCACAGAGCACTCAGTGGTTTACTGAGATCAGCATGCATTCTTACCAATATTTATAAATTCTGCATTTAAAATATCTTCTATTTATCACAGTCTTGTAGACCAATGAGGAATTTAAAGACTGCAGCTTGGGGACCATCTCTTTAAATTATATGTATGTAACCGTTATTTATAGCAGTACATAATAATTTCACTTGAATAGGTAGAAATGAATCCAGGTGTTTTATTTTCTTCATTATTTTGTTTAATGTCAGCTTGCATGGACACGTAGAATGGAACCCAGTATGCTGAAATCAAACCCACATAAATCCCATCTATCAGCCTAATCTGTTGGCTTCCCAGGATTTAAACCATGTGGAGGGAGTACTTGCAGGCAGATTCACTGCCTCCCAACTTAACCTGAAAGTTTCCCAGGTCCCAGCCTTTTAAGTTGTTCATATGTGCTTACAAATGCTGTTCTAGTAAAGTCCGTACCCCTCTCTCAGCTAGAGATCCCTTGCTTTCCAAACAAGGGCAGATAATCCCCAAAAGTTACTTCTTGAGAACTGTGAGTGACTTCATTAGTCATTTGTGCCCACTTTTTGCACGTTTATATGATGGTTGGATGTGGATTTTAGGGTTTACTGGTTTGATAAGATTCATCCAGTGTTCAGGAAGGTTGCCATGATTAGATAAAGTTGACTAGGGCCTTGCCTACGTGAGTACTTCCAAGGATGGAGATTATACAGTTTTTCTGAGTAACCTGTTCAGTGTTTGATGACACTCCTGGCAAGAATTTTTCCTCTTACAATCTAACCAGAATTTTCCTTAGTGTAATATTCCTCATGTTTTCACCTGTGAGAAGACCTGGCTCCATCTTCTTCATAGTCACCCATTTGATCATAGAATGGTTCGGGTTGGAAGGGACCTTAAAGGTCATCTAGTTCCAGGGACACCTTCCACTAGACCAGGTTGCTCAAAGCCCCATCCAGCCTGGGATGGGGCATCCACAACTTCTCTGATAGATAGTTGAAGACAGCAGTAATGTTCTTTCTTAGTGTTTTCCTCTCCAAACTACTAGAATCAAAGCACCACATTTATTTTCACTATATTACATGGGGGAGGAGAAGTAGGCCTGGAAGCAGTTTGAGGAGCCTGAACTAGGTCCCTTGCTCTTTTTCTTTCCCAACATAAGTGCTCATTAGATAATTAAGCAGTGACTCCCTGCCAAAAAGTAAAAAGAAACATGTTAAAAGAAATGTGCGACATGTCTAACTTGGACATGCTAGCTTTCTGTCTGGAGGCTACTGTATTCCCTCTGCACTGAATACGCTAGGTCTGATCTTCAGAGGTGCATGCATACATGTGCCATCTGCATAGGGAACTTAGATGGATAATTATGGAAGCTGGATTCTCATTATTTGCCCTTTCCCCTGTACTCCTCAGAGTCAGAAACTTAAAATTTTGGTGACAGAGGTGCTGAAGTTAGCCATTTGGTTTGGGCTATTAAGTTCTGCCTTAAACATTTGTACAGTATATTAGGCTCCATTTTAAATATATAAAAAGAGAAATTTTTATCAAATAAGAAGGTGCCGTTTTTACCTATTTTCATCTAACAGCAAGTTTTTAATATGTTGATCTCATATTCTCTTTCCCTGCTCCCTGCCCCTAGGCTCAATTTGATCGCTATCTCTCTGCTCCAGATAGTCTGTTAATGTCCCAGCTAAATTTCCTTCTGAGTGCCACTGTGAAGTAAGTACTTTGCCTTTGAATTTCTATTATGCCTGCATAATGATCAGAAAGATGAATTTGATTAGGTTTTAGTGGATCATGATGAGAATTCAAGTTATCAGCTGTGATCATGTTTGCATTGTCCTTCAGGTCACAATTAATTTTTTTTTTTTCTGACTCTCCTCTTTTTGAGCAAGCAGTGAGGAGTATGTAATTCTGTAACTTTCTGAAGTAGTTACTCCTGATTTAACGGACACCATCAAAATGAATTACATTCATCTATTTTGAACATGTTCTGCTGTACTGGCCATTTTTTGTCAACTTAGTTGTAAATTGTTTTAGAACTATTTTGTAAGCATTCCAAAGACAGATGAAATATGTAATTCTCCACTCAAGATTTCTTTTATCCCCACTGCTCTGTCAGGTCTAGAATTTTCAACTTTGTTGTCTTCTGCTGTAGAGTATTGGCATTCTGCCTCATTGAATATTGTGCTGAGATTACTTTACTTTTCACCTAATGTGGTTTTTTTAGTGAAGTCTTCTTTGAAGTATGGAAGCATGAACTTTATTATTTATCTCTTCTCTTGTTTTTTGAATATAACTGAACCCTAAGGCTAGAGAAAGTGCCTTGAATTTCTTCCCAATTAAATGTGAGCCATATGAAGACATTTTGTAATACTTTTAAGTCAGAGAATTATATGCTGCACTGATCAAAAACTTCTCGTGACATTATTTTTCACACTTTTGTGAAGAGTGCAGGTTATGGAACATACCAGAAATTGAGACTAGCGCATCACATTTTATGTAATGCAACAATATTTGGAGTCTCATTACTACTACCTGTCCTCAGCGGGATTGTATTACAGGACCTTGCAATTAAAAAATGACATACGCCATGGGAAAAATATTTATTGTTGGGAATTTATTAGAATAGAATAGAATAGTTCAGTTGGAAGGGACCTACAACGATCAGCTAGTCCAGCTGCCAGGTTCTCCTGCTGTATTGCTCAGGTTCTCCTCATTCAAAGACTTCCAGTTTCATGCCATACACCTGGTGCATGGCTTGGCATGGGGGATGTTGGTGCTTTTCAGTAGTTCGCTGGGTCTCGCTGCTAGGGTGACCGTTCCCACAGCTCAGCCAGCAGAGCTGACCCTGTTGTGCGAGGGCTGTTCTGCTCCACGACAGATCAAACAGGGTAGCTTGAGCAGTAATGTCGGTGAAGCATTGCAACTTCTGCTTCTAGGTGTCAAGCTATTAAACCTGTATTTTAGCTCTTGGTACTTTTTTTAATGTAGGTCTATTTAAAAATCATAGTAACAGTAAATGTATTTTGAAAGCCTCAATTTTTCACTGCTAACACAGAAGCAATTTTTCAGAGGTAGACTTTATGCTACCGTAAAGACTCGGGCGCAGTGAAGTTACTCTGACTTAATTGTTTCTTCTGTCGGATGAACCAAGATAAACGGTCATGTACGCATTCTTAGCCTTAGCACATTGATAAGCTTTTTAAACGTCTCTTAGCGAAATTTAAGCCGAATTCATGTTATCTTGCAACAGTGGGCAGCTGAGAGGTGAGCCTGTGTGAGGATGATTGGTACAGCTGGTACAGCTCAGCTAATATGCAGTTTATTAACCTGCTGTAACTCAGTGCTATAGGTCAGGTTCTGCTCTGAATTAAAAAAAAAAAAAGGCTGTTAGCCCTTTAGCCTTCAAACATGCAGCTTTAAACACAAGCAGTCCTTCTGAAGTTGAGACACCTATTTACAGAGATACATGCTTGTAGAATCAGGGACTTAATAGTCAGTATTTTCTGTAGTAAATAAACCTTCAAAATTAACAAGTTTCTCAAGAGTCAAGCAAAACATTTAACCTGTGCTATAATTTTGATCTCTGGCTATTTTGCAGACGTTTGATGTCACTTTTGAAGACATCTTCCTTGAAATCATGTAGTTGTGATCCACTGTTCCAGCAGTTAAGCTGGAACCCAAGAGTTACTTGGTTCTCAAAATCAGACCATGTGCTTTTGATAAGGGACCAGTGTATTATATATTCACTGGCAATATCATTTAAGCTTTACAACTATGAAGAGCATTCCTTCCAACATTTGCCAGTGCACGCTCTTGTCTTTCAAATTCCTTTGCTCATTTAAAAAGTTTTAAGCTATTCATTTATGTGTTGTTGGTCTTGAAAAGCTCTTTCATTTGTGTTGGATCACAGAAACTGAATGCTGGCATTACTATTTTTAGAAAGTGCTGCCATTTGTGTTAGTGATAAAATGTATCACGTTGTTATGGCAACTGAAATCCTAATGTTCTAATTAATGACACTGACACATGATGGGAAGACTCATTTGATGCTGTTCAATCCTCTGGAATATTTTAATGAACTTTTTCTTTTAATTTAATATTATTTGGTGCAATACAGTTGATTCTACACAAATTCTGTGTGCAATACTTTCTTAAAAGATTGTCATGTTACAGTAGCTTAGTGATCCCAGACTGCTCAGAGACAGCTGTTTTTTTACCTGAACCCCTTGAATATATTTCCCCTACAACAGTGTTTCCAAATTTTTTATTATAAGGCCAGTCTGTTTTTCAGGTATGCTAATAATCTAGTGATACTGGCAGTTGACCCTGTATTGAAAAACTGGATACTTTGCATCAGAATAAAATGCAGGTTTTGTCTCTTAATCTTCTTTCTCATAGCTTCCGTTTATTCATATTTCCTGAAAAGACGAAGTTTTATGCACTTGGTCTTTCAGATTCCTTTAACTTGTCGGTTCCCAGCAGCTGGTGAATTCAGCCCTGATTTTAGTGGATGCGGTTTTGGTGTCTTTATTCCTTTGCAGCGTATTACAGCAGGGCTGAACCTGGATTCATGGTTACCTTGGTTTCCTCAGCTTCTCCTGGTGTTCTGCTTGCATGGATTTGGCTGTAAAATAGTTGTAACTATTTCTGATAGATAAAAATGCATGTGCAACTGTAAACACATCACCATGGTGATTAAAGTAAACTGATTCAACGGACAATGTAAAATAAAAACATTAGCTTGTCTTAAAAAAATATTAAACTTCCCAGTTAAATTTAGCATCCAATCTTTGTGCATTGTTATGCATTTAGATCCAGAAAAATAACAGGATATAGACTTCATAGCATTGTTGGTAGAAGGCTGTAGCAAGTTTTAAATCTCTGACCACTATCACTTTCAGCTCTTCCTTTTTGGCTGATTATGGAATCAGGTGCTGTCAAGATAAAGCAAATAGAATATATTTGCTGATAGACGAAAAGAAATGTGTGTGTTTACAAAGGACAGCGAGGACCCACAGGAGGTAGAAGGTAGATCACTAAGATTATCAGTCTTCTAAAATGCACAGGGGAGTGCAGGCAAAAAACTCGTGTATGCAAGTTAAGTCCTTCTGCTATTTTTTTTATGATTGCAGAAATAAAGAAGCTAATTAAAGAAGCTAATTACTTGGTTATCAGGATCATGTATGTGAGTTTATGTATGATACAAAGAGATGAAGAAGCCTTCCTTTGTTTTAAAACTTTAAGCTGTTTTCACAGTTGAAGTAAAAGGGCTTTTTAATGTAACCGACACTCATATTTAATGTGCATTTTTAGCATATATCTTTTAATTCCTTGTATGTAGTACAGTTATATTCCCTATGATTTGCAAATCATATTTTGTTTTGTTTTTTAGAGAGCAGATAATAAAACAGTCAACAGAACTGGTCTGCAGAGCTTACAGTGAGTTATATGCAGCTGTGATGGATCCTTCAAATGAATATAAGGATCCAGAAACCATACTACACAGATCTCCTCATCAAGTTCAGGCACTCCTTTCATAGTCTTGTTTCCCCCAGATTTATCAGAAGCCATAATTATGTATTTGTTGAGTATTTGCATCAAGTTCTTTTTCTGTTTTGAATTTTGATGTGTAACTGTATGGTTAAAATATGTAGGAATGCGGTTTTGTTTAATCTGCTTGGCAGAAGTCTAGTCTTTCCTGTGTCTTTCAATACCTTCTATAGGCCAGAAAATAGAATATAGATTAAAAATTATTTTAATGTATTCCTCTAATGGTAGTGAACCTGGACAATATGCAATCTCTTTGAAAAAGGGAGTAAAGGAAAAAGAAGCTTTTTCCTTGCTGTACATAATCCTTTCAACTAGAGACTGAACCAGTGCCTCTTACGACCTCACCTGATATCTTTATTTGCTCTTTTCCCTGTTCTTTCACTCTTTTTCTCAGCCTATCATCAGTAAATGCTGGTAACTGTAATTTTAATACAACCAATATACTTTGAATGTCTCAAGTCCACCGCTTTTACAGCTCATAAATTATTTCAGAATATTTGATGCTGTTTTTCAAATCCCATTGATTAAATCTTTGGGGCAAAATTTGTGTGTTTTTTCAGAATCCATTGTTGTTGTTGCTAGTTCTGGTATTTTCTGTAAGAAAGAGAAATGTTTGAACTACATGCATGTACGTAACCTGGAACGTAATGCTTTAAATTATTTATATAACTTTGCTTTACTGGTAGGACTTTGTTTAGTGCAGTCATTCTGTAGGAATCCTTGTATCAGTTGAAACTTGCAGATCTCTTAAGGCTGGGGCCAGTAACAATGTAGGTTAGGAAAATGGTTTGCACAGGAGTATGGTTGTTCCTCCTTCGCGTGTACGTGGTTTTTGTTTTGCTTTTTTTTGAAGTATAGAAAAACTCCATCTGTGCGAGTACAAGCATTTATTCAGTTAATAATCCACCAAGAGATTTTTGTGGTTTATGTGTCTGCAGTCGTGCTCCTAAAAATTACAGTTAGAAGTTCACTTGTGGCAGCCACAGGTTGTTCTGGGAATTACGTGGGGGAGCCGGGGCGTGTAGCTGGTCTAGGCTGATGGGTAGAAAGCCGTGAGTGAAGGTTTCATTTCTTTCTTCCTTCGGTGCAAAGCTGAACGCGCTCTGTGTAGAAACCCTAATTACATAGAGAGTTAGGATTTAGGGGACCTTGGCTTCCAGTAAAAGAGGAAACTAGATAAGAAGGACACTTGTTCTCTGTTGGGCCTTATGATAATTTTCTGTAAATTCCTTAAGCACATTCTTTTAGGAAAGCCTTGTTATAGAGAAACCTTCAGGAAACAAAACATTAGTAAAAGGAATTTGGGGTGGTTTGGGATTAGGTTTTTTGTTTGTTTTGTTTTAAAGGATAATTTAAGCTAACTGTTCCGTTGGAAGCATTTCACTTTTTTTTTTTTCTCTTTGTTATTGTATGGGTGCCACAGAGTTACTACCGTTGCCTGAGTTTACACTTATGTGACTTATTTATATATATACGTCAAGGGGGAGATGAGCAGTCATTCATATTGAATAACTTACATATTTTATTTTTATCAACAATAATATTCCCCATATAAAATATATACTTAGAGGCAGCCAAGTCTGCAGTTTAGTGTATGCTTGCAAAAGAGCAAGAAATAGAGAAGAGCAGCAGCAGCAATACATTTTAGTCTCTTGGAAAACTCATTGTACAAGATGTATCCAGTGTGCTCAGAAATCAGCTTCCTTGGTAATACCACAATAAAGCAATAGCTCCTTTTTCAAATGGGCATAATTTGTTGGTATAATAGAAAGAGATTGGAAAGTGTAAGTGTCCCTGGAGTTCTTGGATCAGGTGTAAATTCTTCTGTAAACGTGACGGCTAGATTTATTCTGTTTAAAAACTCCAGACCTGTAAGACAAAAAATTCTAGAAGCTTAGGAAAACTCTAATGGAAAATTATGCTCTTTTACTAGGTAAGACGCTTTAAATTACTCAGATTTTGCATTACCGTAGTATATATTTAGAAGGCCGTTCATTGTTGTTTAATAATGGTAATTTTGCTTAATAGTAAATTACATCAGTTGTGAAAGGATTATAAATTAGTTTATTAGATTAACGTACTCATAAGAGTGAACTTTCTCCTGAAATGACATTCAACCTCAGTCTCCAATAATCAGTCAGTAGTTTGCATGAAGATTAGTAAGAAGTTGCTTCCTATCTTTGAGTCTGTGTAGAGACTTATCCACAACTTTATCTTCTCTTAATAAAAATGCAAAAGCTATGAGAGTTGTAACTTAGAAAAATTAAAGTCAATCACTAATTTTGGTTTGTGCAGTTAAAGAAAATGACAGAGGGTCACAAATGAGAAGGAACATCAATAAAAGCATTTGATTTACTGACTTCTGTCTTCCATGTTGTTATTTCCTCTTGCTCGCCTTCCTAAGAGGAGGAAGGAAAGGGTGATTAGATTTTGACCTGCCTTTTCTAGTTTGACATTTCTGACCCTTTTATTTCACAAATTCCCAGGATTTCCACCCCAGGAGCCGTGAAGCTGCAGTCCTCTAATTGCTCAGTTAGATGGATGACCCATAAGCGTTGCAGTAAATGGGATAATCCTGGGTGTCAGTACCGGGTGTGTATTCAGACCAGTTCCTGCACGTCTGCCTTGAGCATCACAGTGCGTGAAGAGGAGCTCACCTGGCTGGGCTGAGCTAGTCAGCACCTCTGCTGCCTTCGACGAGTGAGTCCGTTACTGTGTGCTGGGCAGCAGTACGCTTGGGAAAACTGGGTAAAGCGAGGTGTTTGAATGCTGCCTGTGGTAGGC
Organism: Pandion haliaetus; assembly: GCA_013401275.1. NCBI lineage: Eukaryota > Metazoa > Chordata > Aves > Accipitriformes > Pandionidae > Pandion > Pandion haliaetus. The sequence continues at coordinate 321,409 of VYZV01043779.1, read as the reverse complement.
AGCGCTCTCAGCATTTGACACTCCGAGAACCCAGTTCTGAGAACAGATGTGTGAAAGGCCTCTTTTTGCATCGTCGTCTTGAGGCAGAGAGCACTTCCGTGGGAAGTGGGAGAGCTGGGTTCTGGGCCAAAGGAGTTCGGAATCGACAGCTCCCGCCTTCCTGGAGAGCACCCAAACCCTTGGCTGTTGTGTAGTATGAGATGGGGCAGCTCTGTTTGTTCTCTTTTGAATTTAGCAGCTGTGCATAAATCAACGCAAAATATGGGAGGCATGAGGTAGAATAAGCAAGGAGGAGTTTGGCCCTGTGGCATGTACGTGAGGGATCTCCTGAGGACTCCAAGGTCTAGGTCTTCCTCCAGTTGCTACTTGGGGACCTTATCTTTGACTTCCAAAACATAAGTCCCTGAAACAGAATCAGGATCCCAGGACTTCATCACCTACAGAATATCCAGCAAACAGCAAGCTACAGAGCCGAGTTTGGGTTGGACCCAAGGTGGTTCATCCGCACCAGTGACAGTGCCTCTGGGTTCAGTCCTATGTGTAGAATTTTCTCCTCCCCTCTTTATAAATACACACACCACTGTGGAAATAAAATATAAAAGTTGTTTTGATTATAGCAAGCACACAGCAGCCCAGGCACAGTGTTTTTTTGTTTTTTATTACAGGAAAAGAGAAGCTTAAGGAGGTTTGGAAAGGTGATAATACATTTGTTTTGCAACGTTTCAGAGCGCTCCTCCCTCTTCTCTGAGATTTATGACTCTAGCCCTGCATTTTGTCTGTTCATAGACTCAGCTGTAATTATTTGTATTAAAGTTTTTGAAATACGTGTTGGAGGAAAACACTTTCAGAACCACTAAACTTTTCCATTCATTTAAAAAAATCTATCTGAACTTTGATCCCTTTGCTTGCCTTGCTGAGTCGCTTTGCAGGCAACCCAGGGGGTGGGAAGCTTATAAAATTTTGAAAATTAAACGAAGGGTTTAGACATATTTCCATGAGTAAAACACACCCTCCAGAAGCAACACAGACATGGGTGTGGGTTGGTTTGAAATCCACTGGCACCTGCTTCTGAGGGAAAATACAGAGAGAGAGATATTTGCTTATGATGAGGGCACCCGTCCAAAACAGCCATGGTAGGGTTAGATGCTGTAAATTGATGCTAAATTGATGTAATGTTTGAAGAGTTCAGAGAATTTTCAAAATGCAGATTAGAAGAAACTAGCGGTGGAAGTGAAAGGTATGTCATATAACTGAACTCCCTCGCCCATTGGATTTACTTGTTCAAGGTTCACAGAACCTCTGCAGCTTTTCTCCACCGCTTTTAAGCACTTGGCAAATTAGACTTCCAAGACAATCCTGCAGTAATTCTAACCCTTGGGTAACTGGGAGTAAAATGAGGTGCTTTGAGTTCACCCAGTGATGTACAAAGCCATAGTAGAACCTGGAGCCCATTTGTTTCTTGAAAGAATTTCACAACATGGGAAATGAATATACTGTGAACTTGGGTATTTGTCCTGAAAGGTAGGAGAGGCAATGCCCTTCGTATGGCAGGGCAGGTCTCTCCAGCTGTCTGCTGCATGGTAGGAAGCCAACTTCAGTTTTTCAGAATCAAACTACTTCTTCAAAAGTTTTTTTAAAGGCATTGTAAAGGTGAGCATGTGCTCCTGTGCTGTGCTAAATCAGGTGTTTGCTGCCCAGCGAGGTTCCGGGGCCGGTGCTCCAGTGGGGATGTTCACACTAGCCCAGCAGACGTGGTTACCAAGTGCTCAAAAGGTGGGTGAACCTCTTGTCACTCAAAGGTCTTCTTCTGACACCCCAGCTATCTACATCCTTGAGTGCAGAGCCACTTCACGTAGAGCTGGTGTAGGGCTGAAGTAAACCCCAGACATCGCTTCTGTCTTGGTCCTCGACTGACTGTTCCTCCCCTCAGAGATGATGCGGGTAAATCTTCAATAATCTGCAGAATCCTCAGGTGCAAAGCTATGGAAAGACAAAGTGCAAGGGAGTCTCTTTACACCTGAAGAGGTACACTGATCTTATGTACATTGATGTACATATCTTACGTACATTAAGGCCTAAATGAGGGTATGCCCCCCTCACGCTACAGTTGTCAGACTTCGCGTACAATGGAAGGATGAACCACAAAGACTTTTCTCTTAACAAAAAAGTTTATTTTGACTACCTTGCTTTAGCAGTAAGGAAACCTTGATGGAGCAAGGCATGGCTGAAAGGTGTTTAACAGATTACTGCAGAGCAGCTGACAAAAAAGAGTGTTGCATGGTTCGTATTCAGACAACGAAGCTTTCATTTGCTGCCTAGTTCACAGATGTGGCATTGTCAAATTGCAGGAAGATGCCTGGCAGACTGTATCATTGACTATATTTAGGGAGAAAAAAAATCCAGAACACACTTATTTATAGAAGCCACACAAATAAGCACAGAGTTCTTATCAGCCAAAGATAACACTAGTCGTGATTTATCAAAGTTATCTCTATTTTATGGAAAATGGATAATAGGGTGTAATTTAATCCTTTGTGAATATAATGTATATTTCAAAGGGTTCTTTTTTGTCAATAAAACCATTTGTTGTACTTGTTAAACTAATTAGTCTTGTTGCTGTTGCTGTTTCTTATGACAGAATAAAAGATGCCCGTTAATGAAAACAGGGAGGAGAAGACGGGTTCGGAAGTTTGTGAAATATTTTGTACTCCTTGCAAGCCAGTTTTCTGAGCAAACCGGGTTTCGCCTCTTCGGCCGCGAGCCTGCATCAGCTGAGTTTGCGCGGATGTTGTATTTTCCTTTTTTAATTCCAGAATGGGTTACCCCAAAAATTCAGCTCATCCCTGGGCAGTTCTGCTGCTGCAGGCACCAGGGGCTCCTCCGACTTCCCCGGGTACCGATGCTGGCGTGAGCCACTGCGCCTGCCGGCCCTGCAGCCGAGCGCAGGCAGGGAGGGCGACAGGGAGCGTGACGTTCCTGGCCGCCTCTCCCTGCTCTTTGCATTTTTTCCACCATATGCAAACACATTCCAGGAGTCACGGAGAAAGGGAAAAGGGAAGAAAACAGAGCTGCCTGGGTGCGTCCTGCGCCGGTCCCTGGCCGGCCACGCGCCTTTCGCTGGGCAAGGGCAGGTTTCGCAGGGGCAGGCGGTGGGGCTGAAGCTGTGCCGAGCCTTGGCTCCGAGAGAGGCCCCAGCAGCGGTGCCAGGCTGCAGAGGCTGGACGTGAGCTCATTCTCTGGATCTGCAGTTGACCCTGAAAGAGCAGAGTCACAAGTGGGTAAGAGTCAGAGGAGGACACATACATTATCATCATCTTTTTTCTCCCTTAGTGTTTTTGGTGTCCTTGTTTGTAGCCTAGCAGCCTCATGAACTTTTAATAAGAATTTATGAATGATTTTCAGAAGATGACTCTTAAAAGACTGGCTAAGCTCTTAATGGTCCTTCTACCTTAGAAATGGCTTAGAAAATGCCCCTCAGAAGGACCAAGTTATGGGGAAATCCTTAAAGAAAGCTCTTGTCCCTACTGTCTGTATCAGTTCTGCATGGTCAGGCCAGTTCCTTGATTCTCCTTATAACCTCCCTTGTAGAAACTGTCCAAACACAATGTTTCTAATCCTGAATTACTGCACCCAGCAGTTTCCCAGGTCCTCAAATCTCCTGGACGCAGGGGTAAGAAGAAGCCTTAGTTGTGCTTCCAGCTCCCATGGCCCCACTGGAGAGATCGTGGAGCAGCTGATCTTCATTCTCCAGCCCTTCCCCACCGTGCTCCGAGGACACCTGCCTACTTCAGCAGGAGAGACTTCTCCCTGCTCGCAACGGACAGTGCTTCTGCTGCCTCTTACCACAGCTCACAGCTTCGGGTAGGGCTGTCCAGCCCCTTCTTGGCTGAAAAGAAAGACCAGGCAAATTGCCACACAAGCTGCTTGGCTTGTGTAGAGGAAATACAGCCTTCACTTCAGCAAACTTTAAGTCAGAAATTTGAATGGCATGGCCAACCATTCTGCCTTTGGGTCATGTGGCCCTTCTGCTCCATGCCTAAATACTGCAGGAACGACAAACATTTATCCCTATGAGGACCCATCCTCACCTGCGGCTCAGGGAGAAACCTGTGCCTTGGGTCTGGTGCTCCCATCTGCAATAGCAGAACGGACGGTGTGTCTTCTTACAGCATGGAGGAGCCGATGTGCCCTAGGGACTTCCAGGATAGTGGCACAAGCGAACGCCAGGAGAAGATCAGCTTGACAGCACTTTGACTTAGAAAGGGCTCTGAAGCTGAGGATGTTGTAGCAATGTTGTCCTCTCTTCGGTTTCAGTAATAATTTATACTTGAACACGCTCTTGTACTGTTTGGTTTGTTTATAAAATACACCAATTCCTTCAGATCCCCTTCCCCAGGCCCTTTTGGCAGCACACAGGAATATCACAGCAGTGATAAAAATGTGTCAGCTTTCTACTTAAATGGGATCAGCTTACAGAGTCCCTTTGATTTTTATTTTTTATATCCAGAATGACAAAAGGATTGAAAACTGCCAGCCGTATTCTGGGCTGCATCCAAAGCAGCGTGGGCAGCAGGTCAAGGGAGGGGATTCTGCCCCTCTGCTCCGATCAGGTGAGAGCCCACCCGCAGTCCTGCGTCCATCTCTGGGGTCCTCAGCACAGGACAGACACGGACCTGTTGGAACAGGTCCAGAGGAGGGACACGAAAATGATCACGAGGGCTGGAACACCTCTGCTGTGAGGACAGGCTGAGAAAGTCGGCGTTGTTCAGCCTGGAGAAGAGAAGGCTCCGGGGAGACCTTACTGCGGCCTTGCGGCGCTTATTGGGGGCTTACAGGAAAGATGGGGACAGACTTTTTAGTAGGGCCTGTAGCAACAGGACAAGGGGCGACGGTTTTAAACTGAGCGAGGGTAGGTTTACATTAGGTAGAAGGAAGAAATTCTTCACAGCGAGGGTGGTGAGGCACTGGAACAGGTCGCCCAGAGAAGCTGTGGATGCCCCATCCCTGGAAGCGTTCAAGGCCAGGTTGGACGGGGCCCTGAGCAACCTGGTCTAGTGGAAGGTGTCCCTGTCCACTGCAGGAGGCTTGGACTGGGTGACCTTTAAAGGTCCCTTCTGACCCAAACTATTCTGTGGTTCTATGAACTGTTTCACAAAGAGTGTATGAATTAGACTGCTGCGTGAGGAATGCTACTGCTTAGTCCTTGTTCTAATGAGAAGAGACATCAGGCTATTTTCAAACCACCTGCCTTGGATGTGCAGCCCAGGTATGGTAACGCCTGAACATAAAGCTGTGTCTCAGAGTAATGCAGGGCACTCACAGAGTGGATCCTGGCACCTTGCAGAGTCAGCAGAGAGTGCTGGGTGGCTCCTGGAGGCCTCTGAAGGGTGACACTGTGAGTCCTTGAGACGGCAAATCTGCTTTTCAGGTGCCAATATCGTCAGAGCACTGTGGTTGCACAATGAGAAACACTGTACAAGGTACAAGCTCCTGCTGCCACTCCAAATTTTGTTCAAGACAAATCAGAGGGTTTTGGAGGGGTTATTTTGCTGCAGCAGGTTTTGTGCTGGATCAGGGTGTTTTTACGCCCCCAGAGGTTTTCAGCTATTTATTTTATGGCTTTTCCTCACCTAGACACAAAGCTCCTTGGAAAAGGATCTGTGCTGTGCATTTTCCGTATCTTTATAAAGCACTGTATTCCCAAGGTTTTCTGGTGTAGCCCAGAAAATCCTACTGATGTACTGAACGGAGCCCACGGAGCAGCAGCGACAAAGCCAAGCTGTCTGGAGACGAGACCACGGTGGGTACGGTGAGAGCAGCGACTACGCCAGGCATGGGGGGCTCGCTGCCCGAACCCCCCCACCGCTGCTGTGTGGTCAGGGAGGTCAAGGTGATTGCAGCAGGACACCGGCTTGGATGCGGGCTGGTTGCTGCTGGGGTGTTTTGCCTTTCCCTCGATTCCCCTTTTTCCTTACGAAGATCACACACTGCTGAAGCAAGTGGCTATAAACAAGAGGGCGGTTGTCCCTTCCCACCTGCCTGTGTCCAGCCGCCTCCTGAATGCTAAGGCAGAGCACGGAGAGGGACACGATCTCCGCACATGTGAGTGCAGAATCTGCTCCAATTATCCCTACGGGGTGGAGGAAAACAGCAACCTTACTTTTCAGCTTTGGTTTTTATTTAAACACTGAGTGATGCGGCTTTTAGTTCAGGGAATTCATACAGACTGAGCAAATTGCAGAAAGGTGAGATGCGGTATTTTTTGCCAGTATTTTTTCTGTCCTGCAGAACCTGCGTTGTCTTTCGTAAACAGGTGAAGAGGTATCTGTGGTTGTGAACATGTTCTTCCTTTTTCTTCTTGGAAATCCACTCTCAGTTAGTCCGGAACATTGGATAAACTGGTGCTAATGAAATAAAAGGGTTTATTAGGTTACACAACGGTATGCAGTGGCTTAGGAGACAAAGTCAAATATTTACTCAGGCTAACTTTAGGAGAGAAAACAGCCAGGGAAATCACAAGTGAAACAGCTGAAAATCAAAATTTCATCTATTGGGCAGAGTCATAAGTTAAACGGGGATAAATAATACAAGGCTGTTATGTGGAGAATACAAGGATGTTATGTGGAGACCAACTCATTTTTTTTCTGGCTCTTCATTGCAGATCTTTGCAGTTACCACTTTCCCTCCAACCACCCGCTACGTGATTGAACTCGCATCCACTCTGTAAAGCTCTTCAGCGTATGATTAAGACCGAGTGACTTCACGGGAACATGAACATGTACTTATCTTTAAGTCCAACAGGTGCCTGAGACCCAAAGGCAGCTCTTGCTGAGGGCATAGCTCCCAGCGATGTCAGTGGCACAGGACTCAGTGCTCAGAGCAATGCTTTTCTGATCAGGTAGAGAAAACTGCTTCAGAAGAGATTAACTGCTGTAAAAGTGCTTTTCTCTCCCCCAAGATAATACAGTGGGGACCAGTTTGGAGACGGCCATCTGCACTGGGTCTGTCTGGGCCCCGGGTCCCACTTTGTTCTCCCAGTTCAGTAAGGAAAAGGCAGAATCAGAGAAAAGCAAATTGAGCAAGCTTGGCTCCACATGGAACCACCTGGAAACTAAGCTTGCTTGGGTTGGCATAGCTTTAAGTAACTAAAGATCCCAGCATGGCCTAAAATATCCTTAAATGCCACGATCACAACAGAAATAAAATAATTCAATGGGCACTTAACCAGCCAGATACATACACACACTCCTGTCTGCGTTTTCCTGGACAGAAAGTGTAGGTTGTGACCTCTCCAAGATCTTTTTGCGCACCATCTTTCTTGGCACATCTGGGATGCCAGGGGACCTGAGCTCTGCAAGTCCTGGCCTTGGAGCTCTGCTCCAGGTGCCCCGTGAGAAGCTCGGGTGCTCACACTGACTGCAGCTGCAGCAATGTGAGTACGTACAGCAGAAAATGAGGCTGAGACCCTCTAATTACTGCTGTCACCTCCATCTGAAAAGCTTGACAGCCAGTGCAAATCCCAAAGCCCTGAGTAGAAATTGCTTAACGTGGATTTAGCAGGTGTCATTTCTCCCATCCCCTGAAGTCGTATTTTCTCACCAGGTAAGTACATGTGGCTGGGAAATGAGAATGGACCAGCACAAGCATTTGTGAGATTGATTTTACTGATTTTTCGGGATGCAGAAATGCAGTGGGTTTAAAATGTGTTGTTTGTGTCCTAAGATGCAGAAACAGAAGTTTTTTAACTTCCCAAGTATACTTGCCCTGGATGCTTTTTCTGGAGTCATGATGTTCTTCATCTGGAAAAGCTGCTGAAGGTGTTGCCTAAGTGGAAACCAGGGTCAGCTCAGAGCTCTGTCACGGGTGACTCTGACTGGGGTGGGATGGCAGAGGGCGAAGGGTGGGAGTCCCTGATTTTTTAATAGTTTATTTCTTCAGTAAGTTCCCGATGCTGTGGAAACTTATGCACAAATTTCAGCACATGAGTAATCCTATTGAATGTATATATGTCAAATTAAGTAGGCGATTTCAAAGGAAAGGGGCATCTGCGTATGTATGTTCTCATAAACTCCACTATAGAGGGATGTATAAGGCTGCAGCTCACTTGAAGTTCGGTCTCTCAGCAGAGGTACAGTCTTGGAATAGCCTCTAGGAGTGTTCATTCTTTTTAATTGCAAGACATAATATATAGAATATTTGCCACTTTTAAACTCTCCTATATACACATTATTATTTAATAGTCCAGCTGTTAAATACATTGCCTGTAACTGATTCCTTGAGGAAAATCTTAACTGCAGCAATGATTTTGTGGTCAGGTTTTGGTCCAAAAACATGAAGGGAAAAAAAGCAGGAGAAACCAACATTTTCAATATATACTTTGAGTATAACACAGCAAGAGTGAGCTTAAATACTATAAGCAGAAGGTCAAAAGCAAATTGGTTTGGCAGTTTATATTATATTGCCTGGAGACCCTGGCTCCTGAGAACAGGAAGCCCTAAAATCACAAGTCAGTAAAGAAGAGATTCAGTAGGATCGGAGGAAGTGTGAGGGACGGGAGCAAAGAAAGATATATAGCCTGCAGAAAGACGTGATGTGGAAAATGCTCACCAGAGGCAGAGATTACTCGAGGCAGAAGTTAAGATACCAGTGGCACAGAAAATATTACAGGAAACTGCCCTAGACCTTGATGGCAGAGTGAAAAGACAGAGGAAGGGCTGGTAAGCGCAGATAAAGGAGGCGGTTGCAGCCTGGGCGATGGGGACAGGGACCGTGCTGAGGCTGCCGGGGCGCAGGGTGGGAGGGAAGGGTGTTTCTGCAGATAGCGGGAGCCTGTTTCTTCCATGGTTTGGGGGGTCAGCAGTGAGATCAGAGGCTGCTCCCCGAGCAATGAAACAGAGAGGAGAAATTAACGGGGAGCTAGTGATCATTCCTGAGCGTAGGATCATGCCATGCATTAAAAATAGAACCTGGCATGCAAGAATAAAGGCTTTTCATGTTACAGGTAATGACATTTCAGACAGGCCCATCTATATCAGAAGTCAGAAACATCAGTACACTGTATTACAGGTGTTTACATGCCAGGCACAAACAAACAACCAACCCCCCCCCTTCATTTAGAAAACACCGGAGTTAGTTATGTTCACCTTTGCATGGAGTTACGTTCACCTTTGCGTAAGTCTCAAATCCACGCAGCTTGCACGATCCTCGGCCCTGCTGCAGTGCAATGGGCCGTACGATGCAGCCTGCGGGTGATGGAGACAGATAGGGTCTGTGCTGTCCCCTGCCCCTGTGCCGAAGGGGGCTGCTCCGGAGAGCCTCGGGGGGTGCTAGGGAGAGGCAGTAGGGTTGCACGGTGCCAGCGGGACCCTCTCTGCTTTGGGCAGCGGCGCTCGAAGTTAGTGAGCCCTGTGGGAAGAGAAAGGGAAGTGAGAGGAGCAAATGGACTAAATGCCATGCCTGAGCCCCAGCATCCCCAGTGCCGTTGTTTGCTAATGATGTGGAGCAGTTTGCGTGGAGCAGGGGGATGAGCAAAGAAGTTTGCAGACCCTGTGGTGGAAAGGTTTGTTGTTAAAGCCCCAAACGGCAAAGCAGGAAATCGGGGTTTCTTTCCTGGTTGTCACCACTGGGGGGGAAAGAATTTAGGAAAAATTTCTTCCCTGAAAGGGTTGTCAGGCATTGGAACAGGCTGCCCAGGGAAGTGGTGGAGTCACCGTCCCTGGAGGTATTCAAAAAGCACGTAGACAAGGCACTTCAGGACATGGTTTAGTGGGCACGGTTGACGGTTGGACTGGATGATCTTAAAGATCTTTTCCAACCTAAATGATTCTATGATTCTATAAGTCACTTAATCTCTGTGCTCCAGCTCCCCTGCTCTGGGTGTCCTGAGAATAGCCACTCGCCCTGGCAGGGTGAGAGGAGGCTGAACACACGCCTGTGTGAGGAAAGGGCCCCTTCGCTGTGTTTTCCCATCCGAAACTGCAGCACTGAATAAGCAGATATTTTACTACCCCGATGTTGTCGGTCTAATCTGAATCTTTCCGCTCTGCTTGTGCCCTTATCTGGCCGCAGCCTGCAGGACGGCAAGGAGGAGGCTCTGCTTAGCCCTCCTCGTGCATCCCCTAGCATCTGCTTGCAGCAGCAGATTAAATCTGCTTATCTGCCCTTCTTACTCTGCCTCTCCAGCAGTGTTGTAGACGAATGCCAGATCTCTGCCCTCGCCTGAAATGCCATTTAGCAAAGACTATGAGGCAGTAAGGCAGTAAGGATAGTTGTATACTTAAATGGCAGGTCAGGTCCTAAAGCCAGAAAAAACAGCCTAGCATCAAATTATGCAGAAGATAGGTCAGGTCTAAAACCTGAGTATGTGCCTTTTGTGGACAACAGCTCCAGTGGTAAAAACGCCCATAGGGGCATAGCTTTGGCCTTACCAAAACATCCACCTGAGGCAACTGCAGCTTTAAAAGGCTTTGCTTATTTTTTTGCTGCTGTTCATGTTTGTTGAAAGAGATTATTTCTTCATTTTCCACCTAGCCAGATGAAAGCTTTCACTGAGAGCTGTGTCTAACATCTAAAGAATTGTTTCTTGTGCAGTAGAGGAAGCGTTGGCTTTCTCCAGCCCCACATACTGCAGGTCCACTCTACAGACATTGTTAAGCTGGTTGTGAGCAGTACAGGTGGGGCATATTACACAGATAGCTACCCCCACCTTTGTTGTAAATCCTTAAGATCTTTTACCTAACGACTGAAGATTTCTTCTACATTAAAACACCCTTTTCCTCTTTTCTTATCTTCCTCTGGCCTTATCTTTTCCATATCAGAATTATCTCACTCTATTTATCTTGTCACTTTGGCTCCCTTCTTTTGTTGCTGATGCAGTTTCCTTCTTAAACCTCACTTCCCTTGTAAAGCCTCCTTGCCTTTGTGCTCTTTTCCAGGAGCCTCATCTCCGATAGAAAACTGGAGATCGTATCTTTTAGCCTGCTCCCATAGTGGCTGATTTTAATCCTTAGTCCTAGTCACTTGTGACCAATTAGATTGCTTTCATAAAATCATAGTTATTTGCACTGGGATTTTACCCTGTGGTAATCTGAATTTAAGCAGCTCTGCTGTTTGTTGTTACTACCTTCAATCAGTTACTTTTCACTGCAAAAAAAATCGGGTTCAGGGTGGATTTTCCTCCAATTTCTTTGCTTTGCAGACCGCTAAGTTGCATTCTCTGTAGAAGGAGATATATTTTTTTTTAATCCTCTCCTTTTTTTGTTTTAACAGCCGCGAATCCTAGGAGAGAAGGTTTTGAGTTATTTTCCTCTCTTTCTGCGCCCAGCAGTTGCTCAGGCTCTTTCTTCTATTTTCCATGTCTTGGCTCCTTGCCCACAGGAGCTGCCTGTGATTTCTTTATCACATTGCACTGCACCAGGTAGTACAGCTTTTCCTTCTCCAACGCCTCAATATCAAATCTCTAGTTACTCCAAGCATCACGTTCTTGCTGTGCTCACTAGGTTGTAACTTCACTTTACAGAGTGTCTCCTATTTCTTGTTCGCCACTGCTTTTACCTACAGACATATTAGAATATTGATGCCCTTCTCAGCCTGTCTGTACTGGTTGCAGCCTCCATTTTGTTTTGATGTGGATTTTTTTATATATGTACACTACATGTCATACTGGTGGAAATAGCCATGCTATTTAACCTTGGTGTACCCATGGGTCTTGAGTATTGTTTGCAGCTCTGGTCTCTGCGTCTGAAGAAGGATATAGCAGAATTAAAAAAGCTATAGAGAGCGGCAGTTAAAATGATGAGGAGAATGGAGCAAACTGCTTATGAAGAGAGACTGAAAAGGCTGGATTGCTTCAATTTAGAGAAAAGGCGGCTGAGGAAGAATATGACGGAGGCTTACAAAACATGAAGGCAATGGTAAGGGGAATGCAAAGCTATTGTTCCCCTGATCCCTCAATAGCAGAAGTGTGGGCACTCAATGAAATATGAATGAATTTATAATGGATAGTAGTAAGAAAAATTTTACATGGCTAATAGAGAAATCTGGGGACTTGCTGCCACCAGAGGTTGTGGAGACAGACAGTACCATCAGGTGCAAAAGGACTGGAGAAAAACCTCATGAACAACAGGTCTATAAAGAGATCCTAAAGAAAAGAAGCCAGGACGTAACTTCTAACATCCCTAATCCTACAGCTGCTGCGTGGGGCACTACGAGGACAACAGACCTTGGGTAGCACCAAGATCTGTGTGCTCTCCCCAGAGAGCCAGGACAGACAGACGCTGATCTGACCTGGGAAGGCATTTCCCGCACGCCCCTGTCTTTCCCCTTTGTTGCTAGTGATCGTTAAACGACAGGGCTCACGGTGTTCAGAGAGGAGAAATAAGAGCAGGAGCGTGACTTTTTGGGGAGGATGAATGCTCATAGGTCAGCAGAGTTAATGGAAGTCAGCAAAATTTTGGAGGGCTCAGGTGAGACTGAGGCACCGGGACGCTCAGCAGCAGAAGGCAGAGGAAAGAGCTGACGGTGAGAGACTGGAGCCTCGCTGCAGTGGGTGCTGAGAGCAAATGCAACTCCTTCCATGCTGAGCTATCTTGTTAGATAAAAATTTCAAGAGAGGAACAACTGATTTGTAGTTTTGCCCCGTTACAACTCACTGTGGGTTGCAATGATAATGAAAACAATCCAGAAAGGAAATAGATATGGTATTCCCCCAAACCATTAACAAATAGAGTTGCTGTGTGTTCAGGGGAAAATTTGTTGCACACAAAAGGATAATTTGCAGTTGAAGACAGTTCCTGGCTTTACACAGCCTTCCTGTATGGTCTGAGGAGAGCTGCTCACCTCTTTTGACGTCAAATCTCCGCCCATTTTGTGCAGACAATACAAAACGGGGAGGAGTAGCTGATACACCAGAGGGTTGTGCTGCTGCCCAGAGGACTGGAGAAATGGGCTGGCAGGAACCTCAACAAGTTCCAAAAAGAAATGTAAAAAGTCCTGCACCTGGGGAAAGAAGTGCAAAGTCCTGCACCAGCACAGGCTTGGGGCTGCCCATCTGGAAAGCAGCTTGGCAGAAAAGGACCTGGGGTCCTGCTGGACACCAGCTTGGCCATGAGCCAGCAAGCGTCCTTGCTGCAAAGGTGGCAAACGGTACCCTGGGCTGCATTAGGAAGAGCATTGCCAGCAGGACGAGGGAGGTGATCCTTCCCTCTGCTCAGCACTGGTGGGGCCCCACCTGGAGTGCTGGGTCCAGTGCTGGGCTCTTCAGTACAAGAGAGACATGGACATACTGAGGAGAGTTCAACAAAGGGCCGCAAAGATGATGAAGGGACTGGGGAAGCTGACGTGCATAGAGAGGCTGAATCTGCGCTTCTGTTACATATCTGTTTCCCCTAGTCTTTGGCCTTTTCTGCTCAAACTGTGAGCAGTTATAGCCAGGGACCGTCTCTTTGTATCTAGTACCTGAGAAACACGATCTTAATTGAGCATATAATAGTGTTATAAAAGCACTTACTCCTTTGAATGGATGTGCTGTAGTGTAAAAGTGTGGGAATCCAGTAAATACATCCATTCATGTTAAAAGGTGGGAAAATCATAAGTGAAGAAAAGAAGTGTTTTAACATTGTGTGTAATTAAGCTGAGAAATTTGAAACACAGAGGTGGCCTGACCCAGTATCTTGGCAAGTTTTAAAGCACCATTGGGCATGTATAAGGTGAACAAGAGTATCAGAAGTTTGTCATGGTGAATGAATGTTGTGCAAGACTTACTATACTTCACATTTAGACAATCTCCATCCCATAATGGGGCTGGGGACCTTGTGTGAAGGTGGACTCCCTACCACTCCCCTTCGTGAAAGCCTGACACCTTCTGCTTGGCCCTTCTCCCAGACCCCTGTAAGCGGGAGAGGAATCTGCCCAGCTTTAGGTCTGGTCTGTGATGTCAGATTTGCAACTTCTGCTTATTCGTAACACGGAGAACATTAAAACATGCAAGCATATAATCAGTAACCAAAGAATAGTCTTTTCAAAACCAAAGATTTTTTGTGAAAACCTCTTTCTATTGTCAGCACTTCTGCATGATTCGTGTTTACCTTTTGCTAGGGAATAATTTCACAATCAGTTTCAGCTAGTTTGTTTTCCAGAAACCCAGACTGAAATTTAAAAATAAAATTAACTTCTAAAAAGAACTCCAAAATATGCACAAAATAGGAAAAGCAGGAGGGAAAGTTTGCCTTGAACCCCGATAAAGAGGTGAAGTGTAATGCTGCCCCGTTCCCTATTTACCCAGTTCAGCAGGCAGCTGCGTTTGGTCCTGCCAAGTAAAACCAGCAGCAAAATGTTCCTGTTTATGTTGGTGCTTCTTTAAACCTGTTTGGGTGGCTGTTTGCTTAGCTCTAATTTATAAAGAAAGAGGCACCGGGAAAGAGTGGTTCCAGTTGAAAACCTTGAGGCAGGGATCTTTGCCGGCATCAGCAGTGCTGAACGAAGTTGTCCAAAAAGCCGGCCAAGGCTCGGCCAGAACCAAGCGTTGCTGAACTCTGCATGCTGAATTGGGAGAGAACAGGGAGGATGAAGTCTGGACACAAGCCAGAGGTTGTAAAAACAGGACACTTGAATCCTGTTTTACTGCAGATGCTTGTGTAAGCATCTTTCTCTCCTACAGAAACCTTCCATCTCCCTGTGTTACTTGAGACCCACCGAGAGCCCGACTGGTCCCAGCAACTAGTCCCTTCACCACTGACCTCCTCTGTAGCTCTTCTATGGTCTAAAGCTGGTGGTGCCTTTTTAAATGAAGTTCTAGCCCTCATGCAGGCAGGAAAAAAACCCAACAAACAAATAAGTCAAATCCTTGTTGCCTACTATTTGAGCTGTCAGAACATCAGTGCTGGAGAAACTGGGTACCTTTCACTTCGGCAATGGGGGAGGCACTTTTATCACCTCCTCACATCATGACTAAGGATAAAAAAAATAAAGAAAAGGGAGAGAAATGCTTCAAGTTGAATGAATCCTCTGGAGGTGCTGCAATTTGTCAGATTAGATCAAGGTTTTTCTGAAACTTTTGAAGTATCTTCAGATTAAAGGCTTTATTGGAAACCGATGTCGCTCTCTGGTGCTGGTCCATAGAGGACTGTAAAATACAGCCTGAAATTCATTGGGGTTGGACAACAAAGAAATGTCCACCCCAGGATGTCATTGCCCTTTAACCTGCAGTTTATAGGAGCCGGGACTGCATATATTTGTTGGGGTAAAGTTGCCAGCTAACCTTTGCACTTTCAGCCAGTCTGTTTTGTTTCTGGGCTGTTGATTCTTGCTTGGCATAGTCAATTGTGGTTGTGCATAGTACTGTGATTGCTACCTGCATAGCCTCTGTGATTTCAGATTATCTGAAGAACACCATGCTATCGAGATACTGCTCAAAAATGCAAATATGTCCTGTGGGAATGCCCAGAAAAGACAGTTTCCCATCTGACTTTTACTTTTTCAAAGGAAAATAAACATTAAACAGTGGAAAGAACAAAAACATGATGGGGGTTGTGAGCGGGAGGCAACAGGAGAAGATAGAAAAGTTCTCCAGACGAAGGTTTTTGCAAAACAACAAATACGCTTGCCTTGAAAGTCACAGACATTGTTTTCATGTGAAAATAGCTCCTGCACAGGGTCCTTGGGTTTAACGTAATCTTACAAGGTATTTTTAGTCCAGGGTGGCTATTGCTACTATCAGAGTGCCTAACCTCAAATATCCATTAGCGTGCCAGTTGCTTGCTTACCTTTTAAGTCTCTTGCCCTGGCCTTCAATAACAGCTGGGATTTCTGAGTCTGTGTGTATGAGCAGGAGACTTCCCCTGACAAGAAAAGTGGAGGAATAGTGCATTCTGCAGAGGAAAAGAAAGTCTGTGAGTGCAAAGCAACGCTTAGGCAACACCAATATATACAAACCCGGAGATGAAAGACAGAAGATTTGAAGACCATTTAGAAGGCATAACTAGGAAAAGGTGAACAATTCCCTTCTTCTCTGCTCTTTCTGTATGATGCAGACAGTGTGGTCTTTCACAAGGAGGCGTTTTAGCTATACTTTGTGTATTTAAGTCCATCACTCTCTTCAAATGGTTGGCAGCTGCGGGCATGAAGGGTTGTCATACTTCACCTAAAAGCTACTTTGCAAAGCACTTTGATGCAACAAACCATCGGTGTATGAAAAAGAAAAAGAGCTCAGACCTGAGACAACTTCAGTGTGACAATTACGCACTTGGAAATCATTTCCAGCCAATGTAATGATGTTCATTTACAGGGTCCATCAGAGATCCAGCAGGCAAAACAATGCGCACAGTGGAGATAAACCCTTACCGAAAGTGAGCAGCGGAGAGCTCTAAGCAGGCCTTTGGCAAGCCAGACTGGAGAGCAGCCTTGAGCGTAAGTCCTGAAGCCATTTCAGCTGTAAAGGATGTCACCAAACTGACAGATAATTGATAGCTGGTAACACCTTTTCTCTTACGCTGCATGAGTCATCCTAGTTACAGTTAGGACCCCAAGAACAGGGTGTAAATTAGGGGTGTAATTGCCCTAAGATGTACCCTACAGTCAAGGAAGAGAAGAAAGAAACTCCAGAATCCATCCCAATCTCCTTCTGGAGGTGTGTCTCCCTTCCATAGACTGTGTACCTACAGTTGTGAATCAGCTACCTTGTTTGGTGTCTAAACTTAAGTAGGACAAATTGGTTTGGAGGCTGTTCTGCAAGAGGGCAGAAGGCAGCAGTGATGGAGCAGGAGATACAGCTCCGTGGAGGGATGAGTCAAAGCAAGAAAGGACGCTAAGGCATGGAAATGAGGAGATGTGTCTGCAGCAAGGGCATGCCTTCTGCTAATACCACTTTTCCCAGTAGATTAGATTTCCTCTCCAGTGTTCTTTTCAAGGTTTATACAGTCCTCCCCAGCACTGTATCCAAGTGCCTTCCAGAGGACACTGGCGACAGGAATGCCATCTGCCACAACAGGCTTGTTTGGTTTCGTCCATAACCCCAAAGACAGGGTGTTTCAGCTGCCCGGCATACAAACTGCAATAGCCTCTAAGCTGGTGCCTTACCTCCTTAGTGGGGAAGGAGCCAGTGTCTAGGTCTAGTGTTACGGACCAGAGAGAGCCTTCAGAGGGCAACCTATTGTCCCCAGCCCTTGTACAGGGTGCTGGGGACATCTAGCTAATGGAAACACAGGCTGTGCATCAGTCCTGCTCTGGAGCATACCTTCCTTCCTTTTTGTTCACCTCCTGATGTCATGACTATCGATGCGTTTTCTGCACGACAGCCCAGCTCTTTCAGACCAGAAAAGAAGACTGGTCTTCCCTCTGAGGCTCTGGAGAACTGCTGCCAAGAAAAAGTAGATGAGTTGTGTCTGGGTCTGGAGTGATCTTTGAAGACAAGGATAACTTACCGTTTCTTTCCAAGAAAATTGGGGCATCGCATTCCCTCTTTAATCTCAGAGCTTTGTGATAGCCGCCTTGATTCCTGTAATATTTCAAAATGTTTGAGGGCTGTTGGAGAGAGCTTAAAATGGATATGTTTTTGTACTCTTCCCTAAGCATCACTACATCAGAAACAGAATCTCTGGGCTGAATAGACCTGTCAATTCTTGTCTTCTTAACATGCTCGTATTTATTTCTATGCCAATATTTTCCACTAGATGAAAGAGCTCCAACGTATTCACAGGCAACAAACATATCTCCTTTACGTCTTTGATTTGCAAGACTAAGGAAGCTGACAGCTTTCCCTGTCCACTCATAGAAAAGGTCTCCTTTCCCCTGAGCATCCCACACTGTGAGAACTCTGCTTGGAGAAGCAGAGGGATTCCTATGAATACACTGATGGGCATAGACAATTACCAGGCATGAAACATTTCTGAAAAGCAGTGTGTTTTAAGGCAGCCTGTAATCAGCATTTTTATTTTTCCGTCTTAACACATTGAGGCTACCTGATAAAATGGCTAGATGCTCTAATAATGCTATTCCAAATTTCAAAATGAAATTTCAAGAAATAGGAAATCTATAAAATATTTGTAACATTTTTTAAATCTAAAGATTTTCAATAAAAGCATCTCTATAAAATACACAGCCTTATGTTACCAGTCAAAACAGAATTTGTAGTTTCAAGGATGCTTTAAATTAAGCTGATTTATACAGGTGTTGTTCAATATCTCTAAGCAATATTTACCTCACTTCATATAGATTTCAGGTTGCTTTTGGCAGTGTATATATAGTAGCTAACTCCTTAACACATTTGTGAATCTGATTAATTTACTTCTAGTTGTTTATGGCAAGTCAATATGGTTCTATAACTAGCAATGATGGTAAAGCTCTCCCAAAGCATGCCAGTTACAGATGCAAGCATTATAAAGACTAAATAGTGTGTATCATCTTATAAATTTGTCCTTTGAGATAATGCAAAATGAGGCACAGTCAGTTAAGATATTAATCGTGTATGTTTAAAGTCCCTGACAATGAAACTATTTTATGAAATAGCTTTTAAGGCAGTTATAAGAGCGGTTCTGTCTCCATTAACACCCACACACGTTTCATAAGCCTCCATTTCACTTTGATAATTTTAGAACTGGATAACTTTGTTATGAAGCCGAGAAAGCAACAAACTCCATGTTCCGCCCGTGCTGCCTGCGGAATGGGGGAGATGATCTACAAAAGCCGGTGTCCCTTCTACAAAGGAGAGTCACGGACAGCAGAGCTTGCACCCAGGTGATGCCTCTGTGCGTCCTGAGGAGCTGCCGTCATTTCACAAGGGGCAATTGCTGCTGGGACCCCATGTGCACATTTTGGAAACGTGTGACGGCACAAAAATGATCTGCTGATGACAGAGGTGTGACTGGCTGCAAAACTGCACGTCAAAAGCTGCATCACAACTGTCCATTCACATTCATCCTGAGGGGTGTAGGTATGTATATACTTGTAGCTACACACATAGACAGTCACGTCTGCTTTAGGCATGGAGCTTTGGTGAGACACGGAGAACCAAAGTGATGATCTGAAGATTCTGGAAAGGCTGTGGGGAAAGGCAGAGCTCCTTTAGAGGTCTTTCTGTGGCTACAGTAGATACTGCAAATGCTTTCCCTCCTTTCTCAGCATTGCTTACTCTTGCAAAGCTGCTCTGCCGCTGCCACTGTTCCCTGTTTCTGGCTCTGGTGCTGGGATGCCGCAGGTAACGCTTAGGTGAGCACCCACCTCCCAGCGGAGCTTGAGCAGGAACTGGATCTTCAAACTGCTCTCCCTCCCTCTTTCTGTCCCTCCCTCTCCCCGTCTCCCTCCTTTCCCCTGCAGCTCATTAGCTCTGCCAGCATGCTGTATTTCAATACACTGATCGCAAGCTCAGTCCCAGCAGGCTCTCGTACAGGCTGATGAGCAGTTGCTGATCTGCACAGACACATTTTTCTGCTAGTATTTGGAAGGGATTGCTGCTGACTGATTGACAGGAGGGTAAACTAAGAGTCAGTGAATCCTCCCCTACCTCCCCTACTCCCCCCCGCCCGCTCTTGGGGAGTAAGAGGGAAATAGCTAGTGCCACTCGGCGAGGATAAGGCACCACTATGGGTAACGAGAATATGCACAATCATACAAGAAAAGATAAGAAGCTCAGGCATACCGGCGCTCAGGCTTCAGTGGGGAGCCCCACTCATAGCTCATGGGCAGTCGGAAGAGACATCCTCCACGGGCTGCAGAGCCCTCCCGGCCTGGTTTCATGCGGTTACAGCTGAAGCAAGTGCTGCTGTGGCAGGAGGCGAGCTGGGGGTGCTGGAGCAGCGTGGCTGTGGGGAGGTGACCCACGGGGGTCCGTGCCCCACGCACCGCCGTCAGACACCCCTCACTCCCTTCCTGGCCATAGCGAGGAGGGCCATCTTGAGAAACTATTGCGCACCTCTCATTTTGACGAAAGTATTTCTTCACTATGCCTGCACCCATCTCAGGGTTTCCAGTGGGAAAAAAAAGAGCAGGGTAACCTCTCCAGAGTGACGGCACCCAGCAGTGCCAGAGCTGCTGGGCAAACACAGCAGCTTTGGGGGTTTTTTTTTCGGTTTGTGGTTCAGGTGCTCTTGAAGCCCCCTGTTGATCCCAGCCTGATATTTTTCTCCACAGCAGGATGAGATCCCCGTGCCATGGGATGCTCCAGCATCACCACAGCTCTGAGGAGCAGTCACGTCTCTAGAGCATTAGCTGACACAAAACCTGTCCCCAGGCAAAGCAGAGGTGTTACTGGTTACCACTCTTCCTGCTGGTTTTCCTGCTGGCGTCAGCCAAATCTGTTGAGGATGGCACAAGAGGGGTGGCTGAGGAGGGGAGTGGCTTTGCCCCACCAGAGGTTGGAAGGGGAGCACAGGACAGCAGGGTGGGAATCAGGTGTGGAAACTCAGCAGAGCAGATAAATTAAGATCCTGTCCCCCCTGTGAAAAGTCTCCCCATGCGGCTTTCACAGCCAATGGAGAAAAACGGGTATTTCTGGGCCACCATCCGGCCGAGGGAGCGCTGGAGGGTGGCCAGCTCCGAAGGAAACGCCGCAGCACTGGTGGCTGCCTCCGAGCAGAGGAAGCCCGTATCATGGTGGCCACTGCTCTGCCCTCTTGTACATAATTATTTAGATTATTCATTTCCTAATGTTTGCTTTAGAGTAACAGATAGATGCACCACATGATATTTACTTGCATTTTGCCTTGGTGCCAAGTTCTATTATCGTGTATTCTCTGTGTTGAAATGTAATAGGGGACACCACCTGCTTGCTAAAGCTTTCTCTCTCAGGGCACAAGACAGACAAAAGACAGATTGTTTTCCGCAGTTTTACACGTGGGAGGGTGAGCGAAATGTAGGGCTGCACTTCAGCAACTCTTAAGCACATCCGCTTTACAGCAGCATGTGCTTAAGTGATTTGCTAAATCAGGGCCTTCAGATGGGGCCAAAGCCTTTCAGGAAAAAGGTCTCAGTGCCAGCTATTAGATGGGGGCTGGCCAAGTCCAAATTCTCTGTCTTAATTATAGGAAGGTATTTTATTTATTAATGCATTCTTTCAAGTCATACATATAACTCTTTCACAAGTAATCCAGGAGATCAAGAAAACATTTTTTAAAGCTCCCAAGATGCAAGGGGACAATAAGAGGAAACAATCATTTTTTCCATTAAATGGCGAAAACAAAAAGAAGGGTGCCAATTCTCTGGAAAGTCACGTTGGTTCTCCTGCTTCTCTGAGGCTCTTCTAGGAAATATGATCGGGTTCCTTCGGTTCCCTTTGAAGACGACAATGTCACTGAATTTCAAGCCATTCATTTGCAGAGACCAAAGACAAATATTTTCCTGAACTTTGACTACCTGAATCAGGAAAAAAAAAAGTTTATAAACAGACACTGATGTTATTGATGACACACTTGGCTGATATCACAAAGGCTTATCAGTAGTCAGGGGCTTCTGAAGTAGGGTTTGTAAATGTCTAATATGTGTGTAAGTGAGCAATTTCCTGTAAATCAATGTACCTTACTTTAGACTTCAGTTTAATAGCAAACCTACCCTCCAAAACAAATGACACAATCATTGCTTTATCTCTACATGAATGCTGCCCCATACCATTTTGCTATTTTCTCTTTTTCTTTTAGCAGAAAATTTGTACTCATCAGAAGCTTCAATTATGGTAAATGAGCACTATAAAACTGGAATACCTGAATGTATAATCAGCAAACAAAGGCTGATTTCTTGGATGTTTTTATTAAGAGGATGTACCTTAATAAATAGATAGCAACAAACGCTAGAGATGACAACAGCATGGCAAACTGGGGACTTGCTTTTTGTGGTTTTAAGAGTGCCTATTCTGATCATTTAAGAGACCAGAAAAGTAAAATGGAGCAAACACACTCATTCAGAGAGCAAGCAAAGAAAACAACCCCATTCCTTCTTGGCCTTCAGACCGCAGAAGGCAGATGGGTAGAGTTTCTGTATTCTGGATTTCTGGTATTAGCGATATTTTTCATGGCTGTTCCCCCCCAGCTGATGTAAACAGACAATATCCTGAAGTCGCTGGAGCCCAGCTAATTTATCGGGCCCCAGGGTGCCCTTGTCCATTTTTCAGAGCTGCTGTTTGGAAAGTATGCTGTTCCGCCAAGCAGCAGAAGTTGAGCAACAGATTGAAGTAGCTCTCACGGCGCTGATGAGCCCGGTCCAAAGCTCTGTCTTGCACTTTTTTTTTTTCCAAGCCAGTACCAGGGTCTAATGCACGTAACGTCCTACAGAGCTTCTGGAGTAGACCTGTTTTGTCATTTCCCAGCCACAAAGTCGGCAAAAGGCAGTCTGTCTGTCTCTTGCAGGGCTCCGAAGGTGCCCAACCGAATTGCCGTGAAGTGGGAGCCCCCAAAGCCATGGCTCAGCATGAGCTTTCCCTTTTATACAGAACCCGAGGAAGGCAAACAGCCCAGCGTGGCTCCCCCATGGGCTTCAGCGTGCCACAGCGTCCCTCGGGAGGCTGACCCTTGGGCCCTGCTCACTGTCACGTGCGCCGGGTGATGTAGGTAAATATGTGACGCTGTGCTCTTTGGACAGGTGCTGTTTGCCAACCTTTGGAAGAGAGCCAGGCTCTTGTTTCACAATTCAAGGGGGAGAAACTAAGGCATTTGGGAGTCAGCCCCGTCTGAGTACACACATTTCTGTTGCTGAATGGGTCGTCTACATTGCTAAGTCTTCAGGTATCCATTTCCATCAGCAGTACAGGTTTACACAGAGCAAAAGACAGGGAAACCCCCAACAAACAGTTAGGGCTTAAGATTGTTTTGAGACCTATGAATTTTAAATTATCTTCTCAAATTCAGAATGGTTGCCCAGAGAGAGGGATGAAATAGCCTGGACCATCTCATGAATCTAAGCCACTAACCAGGGACAGCAGAAGCTAAAACAGACCTCCCTGGGCAGTGACGCGTATGAAACCTATCTGCCAGCACTGCTTGCCTGTGTGGATTCTCTGATGTCCAGACAATAATGAGTTTATCAGCCATTGCCTCCCTTCATAATTCTCACTCAAAACTGAAGAATTAAACCACTGGATTCACACAATATGGAGACAGGATAGACACCCACATGCCCACAAACTTCCTAAGATTATGCATTAACCTTAGGAAACAAGGATAATTTATCTGCTAGCGCAGGAGATGGTACAGCAGCTATTCCTAGCTCTGCAAATGTATAAAACCAGAAGTGCTTGCTGAAAAACACAGCAGCGTGTATGCCACTAGCTAAGAGGAATCCCTGTTATGTATCTTCACCCATACAAAAGACATAGGATTCGCCTGCTCATCTCTCTAATGAGCGCAGACACATGGCACAGCTTCCCACTTCGTGATGTCATTGAGATCAAAGGCGAAATCTCCCTGCACTTCAGCGGAGCAGCCAAGTGCCTAGCGAGCTCCTGCCCAGCCATGCCATGTAAGAGCATGAGGGCATCAGCATGGTGAACAAATGTAGGAAAAAATCCGCACATGCTGCCCTCGTCTAACCCCCTTCCCCTCTGCACTTTGCGCAGGCTGGATGCAGGACAACCACCCCCTGGAGCACAGCCGTGTGTTTGTGCGCGGTGTGGTCACCATCGCTGCGTGGTGTCGCATTGACCTGCTGGGCTGGCGCTGCACTAGGAGGGCTGGACATGCAGCACCATGCTTCAGATTCTCGTCTTTCCACCAGATACCTGTTTTTGTGCCATTAACCCAGTGAGATGTTGTCTCGGTGAAAACCAGGAGCCTTTCCCCAGAAACCCTGGCTGGGACAAGAAGTCCACTGTGCCGTAAGGTGCCCATAGTCTGTGAAAGCTGCTTTCATCATCATTGCTCAGCAACCTTGGCCATGAATTTGCACGGGTCGACTGAAACTCACCATGCCCAGGAGACGGCTGCAGCATGCTGTGTAGGCACAGGGCTGCAGGTGGACCGGAGCATCCCTGGGCACTGCTCCTCCTGCCTCCATGCCACTGACTGGGCGCTACCGGCAGGAAAGTGTGCTTGAAGCTGAGAAGCACTGCTCATAGCCTGCAGCTCTCCTTTGTGAAGGCTCAGTGAACGGCTGAGGTCGGGCGTGAGGTACACTGAAAGGCTTGGGAATTCATTCCCTCGCTGCAAGCTTGGTGAGGGGATCTGTGTAATATCTGAATCCTTTTATTTATAATAACAAACTAATTACCTTAAATGAAGTCTCAGTGCAACTACTGGAGTAGATGTATAATCATATCGACAGGATAGCAAGTAATTGGCTACTTTCCTGCAATCTTCACCTCACCTCACCTTTGTATATAATCACTTCACTGCTCTGCCTCAAAGTTCCCTTCTGCGCCAAGTAAATAAGGGTGCAATCTTTTCCATTAATTTTAAGAGGCTTTGGAGCAAGCCCTGCACATGTGGGAAATACAGCTGCAGTGTGGTGGTGCTGCCTGCCGTCTCCTCTGAAGCTCCCATTCACAGAGCTCATCACACACTAGTCCATATGCCAGGGGCCAGAAATGCACTTATTAGCTCCTTGTAAATATACCCACGATGTGATTACAGCAGGACAACAGTTTTTTGCGAACCAGTATTCACTGAAAAAGCTAATGCTTTTCACAGATGCAGGCCACTGAGTCTGACTCAGTAAAACAAACTAAGGTCAGGTCAAACCATTCAACGCAATCAGTTCGTGAGAGTGTTTCAGCACCGCTGTGTTCGGAACCATTTGGCGAAATGAAGCAATCGGTGCACTTCTGGTAGTTACAGGAAGCTGGTGTTTCCCTTTCTGCTCATACTCCAGCATACTTTGGGGGTTTCCAGGTTTACTACCTCTGTCTGGCTGGAAAAACTTGAACCTGCCTTAGCTGTTTCCTTGAGCAGTGTGCCACTTACCAGCTGGGGACTACTTTCCGTGGCTGATCCCGGTGTCTGTTCCTGGAGTGATTTACTCCATATATAATATTCCAGTAATCACCGAGATGGAGCCATACCGTTCCTATGGCTTTTCTGTCCTTGTCTCAGTTAATGTTTAAATAGTGAATAATTATTCTTTACTGAGAAACATTTAAGTGGAAGAGGTATGCTTCTGAGGGCTCTTGCAAGATAGATGGGCGAGGTGAATTTAAAAGAGGAGGGAATTGAAGAACACTATTGCATTATAGGGAGCCAACCCCTTGGAAGGTATTTGCTTGTTCATTTGTTAGGCTACATCTCTGGGATTCCCCAAAGGCAGTGTCAGGACTAGTCTTAGTCAAATCCAAACCCCTAGAAGTGCAGAGACCCCCTCTGTAAATGGGAGCATCCTGTTGTGCCTTACTGTGCCGGCCGTGGATGTCCAGTACATAGAGAGGTTCCCTGACAACACTGGTGGCTTTTCTGTCCTCTTCCTAGGCACAAAACTAAGAGGAACTTCTTTTCCTCTTTCCTCCAGCTGATTGCAGAGCTTTCTCGGTCTCTCCTTGCCACTATAAGCCTCCGCATTAACTTCACGGTGCTAGGATTTGTGTTTACTTGGGTCACTCATTCAAGACACAGTGGTCCTGACTTACAAGTATCTTACTGCATCTTTATTCATAAATGTACTGCAGGGTGCACAGGATCACGGCCCTGGAGACAGCTGAGTATCTCATGGCCCTGTGCAACACAACAAGAAGACGAAAAAGCAACACCTCTCATATATGGGCTAGTAATTCAGATGGGGGGAGAGAAAAGAAAAAGTTTCTTATGAGGGGAGCTTCTCAGGAGCACTAAGACTCTGCAGTTAAGTTGTCTGCCTGAGGGACGTTTTGTGCAGTACTTGAGCACTCACTGAGATGAGGACTGCAGTCCAGGTGTACCCTTTCCTTGAGGTGTGCCCCAGCCATGTGCTCGGAGACACCCTCACCTGTCCTCCGATCTCCTAAGTGTCTGGAAAGTGGGACAGCTTCAGCTGAGAAGCACACAACACTGACCAAAAGGTAGTCAAGGTGGCCGGAGTACTGCAGGAGACAGATACACTTTCCGCTTACATCAGGCAGGGAATAGAAAAAGTCTGCTCATCCTTTGGTCTGCGAAAAGATCAGTCTGAGGTCACTTGCCAGCTCCTCACCATCGAGACGGGGAGAGGAGCTTGTAGATCCCAGCTTGGTTTTGTTTGACTTGTTGCTTAACACTGTCAAAATGTGGCCAGCTCTAGAGCTACCCAGAGCCAGAGAGCAGGCTGCTAAGTGGGATTTTGCATCTTAACTTTGTTCATGGAAGCAGATTAGCTGCTCATATTTTTTTTTGAAGTGCTGGTCCATAGCATCTCTGTGTCCCAACTGTAAAAAAATAGGATAGTCTCCAGCTTTTGGGACTGTTCAGAAAAGAATGGCATTTCTTGTGAGGAGCTGGGAGTCAGCGCTACAAAGTGTGCATTGATGTACATGCACGTGTCTCGGTGAGTGCCTGGGATACAGGTGTTAATAGGTGCCATGGATTTAATAAAGCAGAAGACTTGTTCCCTGGTGCAGTGATATTTCTTTCTGGTTATTCATATTACACTTATTATAACACGATCAGCATGAAGAGGGTTCTAATAATGAGGGCAGCAGAGATAAGATCCTGTGCCTGCACAGGCTGCTGCTACCTTGCACACAGCTTGATCCTATTCAAAGGCTTAGATGTCCTCAAACCCTGTCCTAATACTTTACCACTTTAAGCCTCTTATGGCTTTAATTCTTCAAAAATACACCCTGGACCAATCAGCCTGACAAACTGGAAAGAGAGGAACGGCTAAGGCTTTTGATGGCACTTGGGGCTTGTACCTTGCACACCCAGATGAGGGGAGACAAGGCCCTCAGAAAATCCCTGGTGGCCAGGCAGGGTCCCCCCAGGCCGAGGGGACAGGAGGGGAATCCCTGACCCACATCTCTGGGGCATGAGTGCAGGAATAGGTCCCTTGCTGGAAGAGACGGGATGGAGGTGGGTTCATGGTGCTGTAAACGAAAGCCTCTGCTCGGCAGTGGGCTGTCTGGAAGGGTGCGATCCCCCCTGGTGCTGGCACCCTTTATCTTGGGACGGGCACAGCACCAGAGGCCCACGTCACAGGCATTTTAGGGTAGAAATCTGGGGGTAGGGATTATTTTCTAGTCTGTGTGCTCACACTGCTGGGCACGACTGAGACCCTGCTCTGGCTGGAGCCCGTAGCTTTGACTGGAATATGAAGAAAGAATAATGACAGCAACAAAGTCACTCTTTGGGAATGGGGTTTGTTCTGCAGGGAGATCTTTTTTGCCTCTAAAGTCTGAGCATTGTGGGTTGAGGGAAAGGCATTATTATCTACCATAATTCCTTTTCCTGAGACAAAATAAGTCTTTAGTACACTTGGCATTAAAAGATACTTTTAAAGTGTTCTTTTGCAGTATATTTTGTTACATATATCCACCAAGTGTGGGAATAAAATGTCATACTTGCGGGTTTACTCATCATGCGGCTTCTCGTTTCAATGAAAATAATTGATCCCAGGCATGTACATGCAATAGTGCTTTGCAAGAAGCTGCATACTGTACCAAATGCTACATACTGTACTTACAGACTAGAACTTTGTGTCAACCCATGTGAATTATTTGCAAGGCAAAATACAGAGGAATTCTCTCCAGGGTAACGCTGAGGTTACAGCAGTTCATTTAGCAAAGGGGAATCAGCTTCTGGGCTGGAAAAAAATGTTGTACGATCTGCTTGTGGGGTGGGTCTCGTTCAAATACAAGTGTGCCAGGAACAAATACTAAAAGGAAGAGTAAAACACACGTTGCGGAAGATCAGCAGCAATGAAGGTATTCCAGCGCACGCTGCAGAGAGCCTGCCGGGGACGAGCTCCTGCCCCGGCTGCGTGGGGATGCAGCATGCAGCAACACTGGCCTTCAGCTGCACCTCGGTGCTGGTGGTGCAGGCTGGGCTCCCTCCCCCTCTCCTCCCCATCCCAGCCTGCTTGCAAACGTGGCTTGGTGTACTTGAGGGTGGCAGAGCTGCTGGGATGACAGGGCGATGGCACCCACGCACCCTTCCTACGGGTGATGATAGACACACGCGAGGAGGGAGTGTGTTTTTGGGTTAGACGCTACCTCCCCACCCCTGCCCACTCTCATGACAGCACAGCCTCTTTGACCTTTAAGTTCAGACACCCCGATTCACCACTAAACTTGTATCATCGTGCAAAACCCTCTTATGTTGCCAAGTCAGACCTCACTGAAATTGCTGTCTGTGGGCTAATGCTCACAGCTGCCATACACATCAGTAAGAGTGCGCGTGTGTCGACCCAAACTGCGCACCTGCCAGATATATCTGGACCCAAACTGCTATCAGCTAATTTGATTTTTTTCCACACTAAGACCCCTCTGGCCACATGACAACCCTGCACAGCAGAGTCTGGCCTGGGAAACCTCTCTAGTGCACTGAAATGCTGACTCAGTGCAGCTCAGATCTCAAAAGCTATATGGGGCATGTGGGCAACCTTGCAGCCGTGCCCTTTACCTTCGTACCACACTCCTCCCCATGGTAAAGATGCAGCGCTGTCAATGCTAAGTCTTACTCCCACTCTGCTCTCCATCCTGTTGGGAATTTTTCTCTTCTTGGGGAAGCCCATGGACTTGTCCAATTCCCTGATTGCCCATGCCTGATGGGAGGGCAGAACATGTGAGAGGAGCTGCAGAGCCATCCAGGGCCAGAGTGTGCCTCTGTACCTGTCAAGGGTCAGAGTTACCAGGGATCCAACAGCAGCAAACCTCGAGAGCTATAGGGTGCTCAGCACTGCGCAGCAAGCAGGCTTGATGTGTTTCAGCAATGGCCAAAATGAACATACCCAATAATTAGTAGCAAATTTGGGGAATTTTCTTTCCCTGAGTTGTTTAACAGTTACATAGTCTTTCTGATAACGTCAACCCCGTATTCGCGTTAAACAGAAGAGGGTTTTGTTTGTTTGCTTAAGCTTTAAAATTTTTTTTTTTTTTTTTGTTACCTTCATGCCCTTCCTTTCTCTTCGCTTCCGTCCCTGCTTTCTCAGCCACCTTTCCAGCACTGGGACACAGCCTACCTTTGCAGTATTTCCAACGTGACCCAAGCCAGAAGGAGATGGCTCTACATGACGGAGACTTCCAGCCTTCCTAGGTGGTAAAGAACATGAATTACATTACCTTCCCTTGACAAGCAACTGCCCAAGAAATCCCAACATTCGTAGATGAACAAACATTTTCTGTACAGGTTGTCCTAGAGAAAGGGAACAGTCCAGATAGGAGTACCAAGTAGCACTGTGCGTGAAGTCTACTGAGGAGATCAGCATTGTAGAGCTAGAGATGGGCCTGTCATTCCAGCTGGTCCATCCCAAGGAGAATTGTATGCATGTGCTACCATATGTATAGCTATTTTTGCTCCTTTTTGTGAGCAAGTGTAGGGATGCCTGCCTCCAAAATAGCTCCATATAGCAGGACAGGTGTGTGTGTGTGTGTGTGTGTTTCTTATGAGATACTTGGATTTCTACTGTGTTAGGAAAAGTCATGACCTACAGAGAATTGGTATGATCCTCTATCACCTGCATCAAGCATGTTGACATCTAATAATCTGATCCTTGTGTACTCTTTGACAGTTTGGGAAATCTGCCTGCGTCCATCTTTTGAGCTTGGTTCTGGGGACCGAGTCTGTATGTATCTTTGTAAGAATTTAAAACTGGTGCTTATTTTGCCTCTGTGTCTGTGCGTGTCCTTTCTTTTTTTTTTTTCTTTTATTATCTTTGACCTTATGTCCTGCAGCCATAGGAAATGGAGGGAAAATTCTTGCATCAGGTATAGAGGTGAAAATCACCTTCCTGAATGTCATTCTTTGACCAACACAAACAAACAAACAAACAAACAAGCAGAATGATGGCATCCTGTAACAAACCAGATTTTCCCATCTGAGCCAAGTGTTGAGGGAGGGTCTGAGCGGGAGGGGTGGGTTTGTCACGCCCCATCTCTGGCCTAAACCCCTGCTATGAAGTGGGAAATAAATCAGGGAAGGGAAAAGCATCCAGGTGTTTTATTATGTTTAGAACTCCTGGGTCTTTCCCAGGCTGGCTAAAGCATCTGCGCAGCAGATCCACTGCCACTCGAGCGATCTGGGGCTGGGATGGCCCCAGGGGTGTCCGTGCCCTGTGCACGCCAGGGCTGCGCGACGAGGGTTTGCACAACCTGGGCCAGACAGCTTCCCCCGTGCAGAGCGGGGTGAAGCAGATGTTGTGAGAGCCGGCTGGATGGCAGTAAGCTGAAGGCAAGGCAGACCCTCATTTCGCATCCCTTGCTGCCCCCACACAAAACCCAGCTCCCAGCCTGGCACTGCAGCTCCTCTCACATCGGGGTTCACCCCGAAGAGGACCTGCTGCACTGAGCTGGGGATGCAAAGGGATGACTGTGGCAAAACCAGAGCCCCTGCAGCCTTCTCACCCTCTTCCTTTGCCCAGAAAGTGCCTGGCTGGGTTTTGCAAACGCCTCTTTTCTAAAAATGACTTGACCATTCATTCTTTCCATTTCTAAAGATCACTGAGAAATGGAGGGCTGGGAAGGAAGCTGTGGCCGCTCAGTACGACTGCCAGCAGCTGCGGTGAACCACTTGGACCTGAAGCAAGCACAAGGACATCTGCTCCAGCCTTTTCATACCAGAAGCCATGAAAGTCCCTGCAAGATGCTAAAACAAGCTTGAAGACTTCAGTAATGAAGACTCAGATGCTTACAGACTTGTACCACAGCCAGAAAGCAGGAGGGGTCATCTACATCTTAGGCCGTTACCGAGCAAGTAGCTCATGGCCAAAGTTGCTGAGAAATAAAAAAAATCCTCTCCACGCTCCAACAGCCAAAGACAATACGATGGCAATAGAGATGTATCTCAAAGATCTGGAAACAAGGACTTTCTCCTAAATTGTGGCTGCAATTTTCCTGCAAGAAGTAAACTTGACTTGTCCTGTACGTTGGCAGCCACAGCTTAGAGAGCTTCCCTTGTGTCTTGGTTTCCAGTAGCTACTCAGCATGTTTCCAGGTCTTGGTAGAAAGGTGTATTTTAAAGTGGGATTAAGAAAGGCAACACATCTGAGGTCAAGAAGATTAGCAGTGAAATTCTGTTTAGCTAGACAGATCATTAACTACACTGTACTGCAAGATTTCCAGTTTAGCTGGCCTGGCCCAGCTGTTGAGGTAATAGGGCAGTTTTGCACCTTTCAACAATGCTGTGGGTTTATTTCCCAGCAGAAATACTTGACCTCTGTCCAAGTGAGTGACTGAGTACTGCCTCTTGCTTTTCCCCCCCTCAGCACAGGAGGACAAGCAAGCCCGCTTGGAAGAGAGCTTGCATTTCTTTCTGCCTAGCTCTCTGAAGGCATGTCAGCTCAGCTGTGTCTTATCACTCCAATCTCTGTGGGGCTGAGTCTCTGGTGTTAAGAGAGTGCAGGACCACACAGAATCAGATGTCACATTGGATGGATAACATGAGACAAGGACCAAAGCTGAGGCTAATCCTGAGAACCGTGCAGTGGGAAAGCAGATACTGCATTAGCTTAGTGTCATGGCTGATGCTTTCCATACATACGTACTCAATATCATGATGCTATTTTTTTGTATTTTATAAAAACAGTTTGAAAACTTTAGTGAGATATTTTGCAAAATTCTGCTGATCAGTTTCAGTATCACTGTGTGTTTCTTCTTTTTTTATCAGAATGTTACCCTGTCACGTATTTCACCATAACAATCCTAAAAAAAAAGGCTAAAAAGGTTAAATCCACTACTCCAGTGTCAAGGAGCTAGGCTATGAAAACATAATTTTACAAGCTGCTGCCAGACAGTGAGTTATGAAAGATTCACTGTGACCAGTGGGGCCGGACAAGGCCTTCTCTAAAAGTCTTTGGCGTATAAATATTTCATATCAGCTGTGTAAAATACCAGTGCAATGAGCACGTGTAAGAATGCCGACCAGGCTGCAGCCTGGTCTGACTGACCACAAAGGCAGCCTGGGGCCAAGAAGGATATGACGGATGTGGGCTGCGAGTCTTCTGCCTTGGGACAGGCAGTGGCAACGGGGTTCTAGGATTATTCTGAAAAATAGCATCACCAAGTTCTGAATGCAGCAGGGCTCTCATAGTACTCATGCCCCCTAAAGCCCGAGTTAAAAGTCAGTGTTGTTCTGTTTAGTTAAGCACCTCCCCAGTCCTAAATAAGTACCAGCAGATGCCAGGCAGCACTGAGGCTAAAAAAACGGAGTACAGGTAGCTCAGAGAGATTCTCCCAGTGCTGGTCACATCTCTCGTGGTTCCAGCACTGCTCCAGTTGTCACCAGGGAAAAGCTGTATCTGCTGCATTTTTATTTTACATCCCCTCCCTCCTCCCCCACAATGTATGTTATGGAAAAAGTAATAGGCAATATCCTACGTTCACTGAAACCCAGCAGTGATCTAGCCTTAATTAGGGGGATTTTTCCAAAATTTCAAGGCCTAGTTTAGCATTTCATTTTGGCACTTGTTTGCCTTGATTTATCAGGGGAAAAGGCAATCCAGTGCTAGCTAGCTTGGAAAGCTTTTGTTCCCTATGGGTTTGACAGGATCCTGGCTTGAAAGCTGTCCTTCCACACAATTCTTTTCTCTTTCCCTTCCCATTCCCTTCATAACTGCTTTTGCCTGAACTTGAAAAAAACCACACCAAACAGCAATATTTTTTTCTCTCAAAAATATGGATTCCTAACAAAGTTATCTCTGAAGGTGCAAGTGGACAAGAACGACTCAATACGAGCTGTGTTTCTGCTCATAGATGAAAAGGGGACCAGCCAGCTGTGATACTCCAGAAGGGGTTTACTCAGTCGTGATGATGGTGAGAAGTGTGCTAAACCAATAGCAGAAGTGTTCAGTGATGTTTTTGTTCAGTAAATCATCTGGTATTTTTAAGATGTAAGGCAGGTTTGAACCATAAGAGCATCTATACATGCCCCGACCAAAGCTCCCTGTATCTCAGCACCCTTTCCCTGCTACTGCAATCTGCAGGTCTTTGGCAAAGGGGAAGAAGTATGAAGGCACTTTCTCAGATGCACCCTCCCAAATTCCAGCTGTCCATGGCTCAGGGAACTGAAGCTGTCCTTATTCTTGTCCTTCATGAACTCTTCTTCCATGAAGTGGTGAAAATTGGTTTACTGATGCCCCACTCTCTTTTCTCTTACATCTCAAGACAAACTACAAAATGGAAAGCTCAAGACAGAGAATGAGGAGCTGAGGGTCGTGGCCTCCAATGGCAGGAGGAGTGCTGGGAGAAGAGCGAAAAAGAAAGGAACTGAAACAAGTTTGCTGTGTGACACCATGCTATTTTATGGCTTGGCAATATCAGAATCAGCTCCTGCTTGCAAATTCCAAGAGCTTCAAAGATTATGTTTTCAAATATTGTTACTTCAGAGAAATATTATTTCCATCAAACATGTATCTATGTATTTTCTAGTTGAATGCCAGCTCTCTAAAGAAGGGATAGGACAAATACTGTATGACTTGAGTGACTGATTACACTTCAATAAGAGCAACTATTGTGTATCTAAAAAGTCCAGGGCAGGAGCAGCCTACATGAGAACACATTCCCATAATCCTTAAAAATAATCAACCAATTCCCAGAAATTAGGGAATGATTGGAAGGCTATACTGATTGAATGATTTAGCCAGAACAGACGATTCGGTTACTCTAATTAGCAAAAATATGTGGAGAGAACTTGAAAACCACTTAGCCGCTGAATTGCTTAGCCCAGCGGTAGTTGTCGCTTGTTTTTATTGGCCCTTAATTAACCCATACATTTTAAAAGGCTAAATATAAAAAGGCCCCTTACAAAAAACGACAGTGGCAAACTGAGTGCTTTGTTTCACAGTGGCAGTGGCAGCTGGAGTAAAGGTCTCTGAGCAGTCATCGCCGTCAACTAACTCACTCACTCATCCGGAGCCTTCGCTGCGGTTTTCCCTCTGCCCGCTCTGGGCACAAGCGGTCTCTTTGTCCCAGGGCTGTGCGTCCTGCCGGGTCACGGTGAGCACTGGCAGCAGCACAGGGCCGTGGCTGGGATATATAACCTACCTGTACGCTGCAGGCGGCTTTTCCCTGCACCACCTGTTGAGATAATTTAATTTGGCCATGGAGCTTTGGTCACGCTTGTCTGCGCTTCTGAGCACCGGCAGCTCGTGCCACCTGGCACCCGAGCAGAGCCGGCGGCAGACGGGTGGTGGGGATGCGCTGCAGGCATCTCTGTATGTGTTTATACCTGCACGGTGCTCCGAGACCGGAGGCAGCTGACAGCAGCAGCCAACGGAGAGTGCCCAGGACCCTCGCGCTTGCTCTCCTACCAGCCACTGTCAGTCAGGACGCTGAGATTTGGAATTCATGAGTTAATCTGGTTCTGCAGTGAAACGCCTCTCAGCTGGAAAATGCTGGTTCCGTGACGGCAAAATTTTTTGCAGAAAAATTTGTTTTCTTTGATGGAAGTTATTTTCTAAAAACTGGTCAAAAGGCATCAGTCAAAAGCATTCCTCTTCAGCCTCTTTGAGACAAAATTTGATTTTCCATTTCAAAGCAAATTTTCTATTTTGTATTAAGAACTTTTCAGATGTTCTAATTCCCAGAAAAACATAGTATTTTCATTTTTGTCTCCCCCCAAATTATCTGACCAGAAGCATTGTTATTCTCTTTTCAATTTTCTCTCCTAAGCAACTTATTCTTTTTTTAATCTTTTTTTTGTTCCATTCCTAAAAGGAAAATTTTTTGAATCACCAACTTCCCTGTGAAATGCAAAAAATTGGTTCCCACACAACCCTTTTTAGTAGAGGGAATGTGTTTCAGCAAATGTCCTTACCATAAGGAGCTTCCAGACAAAACTGATTTAAAAGTAATTTAATTTTGCTTGCCTTTTCTGCCCAAGCTTCTGCTAGTGCTCACTATTGTTTCTAGATCTCTGTTCTTCATTCACAGCAGATTCATACTGACCTCAAACCTCACTTCCTACTAAGCCTGGGAACAGAGATTCTTAAGTCCACTGGATATCAAATACCATGGATTTGGTGGAGGTACCGGTTTTACAACCTTTCATAATCCTCCTCTTCCCACAAAAGTCTCCCTGACCTATAGGCTATAAATGAGGAGACACATTGCTTCTTTTTCCCTACTGAAATTGTGTCTACTCCACAGGTCCCAACAACCTCCTCTGCAATGCCCCGATAAATATCTGATTACACTCGGGGCAATTGCTCACAATCTGTATTTAGCGTTGAAATTTTCTGCTTCTATTTCAACCCCGAAAAATGGCTTGCCTGCCTGAAAGCTTGTCTACTTCTTCAAACTACACTTGTTTGTCCAATAAGAGATAGTATCTCTACCTACAGACTTTGCCCTGCCTTTTATTACAGCTATATTTTACAACAAATATTACTCACAGGGACAGACATAGTGAAGAAGAGCATGAGACAGCGGGAGAAGGGCCAAACACCGTCATTATGCCAATAGCCCCTGTGCCGTAGGCACTGGGATAAGATTCAGCGGACCAAATATAGACACCTCTGTTGTTTGCATCTGCTGTCTGCTCAGATGGTCCTGCTCTTGGTGTCAGGAAAAGGCCAGGCTGCTTCACACAAAGCCTTGACCTTCCATAAGATCCCACTAGAAGCTGAGAGAACTGCCCTCCTGTGCCTTCTCCAGCTTGAAAGGAGATATTAAAATAGGGCAAGAGGGTGTTCTAATTTGGAGAAACCAGTGCAACCAGAGCAGAAAGCCCTTCTTCGAATATCCAGCGAAGAACAAAGCCAAAACCCAGTGGTCTTTCCAACATTTTAAGAAACAATCCTGTTTCCAGTTCTTCATCAGATAAGAATGTTTTGTGCACATTGGGCCAATTTATTCTGGAGCAGGAAAGTTGTAGCTGTGCACAGCCCACCCCACTGTTTCCTGTGGGAGTCACTGAAAAATCTTCTGTCCTTCCCCTGACCAAAATATTTCTAAACATTCTGGGAGGATCTTGCAGGCAACCATGTGACTACATTTAGGAAACAAACAGCCAAATGCAGGCAGTCACCAGGGGATGCACATTCATTCCTCGTGTATCTTGCTGAGGTTTTTATGAAAGAGAGCTTAACCTTTCTTCGGCTTGCAAAGCTCTAGCCAATTAATCACTATTTATACAAGCTAATTCTTTATAATTATAATAGGAAAAAAATTCCCTCCATCCAGATCCTTAGAGGGCATAAGGAATATAAGAACAAAAAAGAGCATCTAGCCCTGAATATTTGACCTCTTCTACTAAATTTTAGAATCAAAGTGGAGTAATTCTTCCAGGATAAAATCTCTTCTATTTCAGGAGAGAATGTGTACCTAGGGGACTATCATGAATTTGTGCAATCTGTTGGTCATTTCCCCCATGCAGATGAGGCCTAAATCTTATTTTCCTACAGTTCCTCAACTACTGTCGTGCTTCAGGAATGGTTTAAAGAAACGTGAATTCATCCCATGTGCATGAATTCTCCTGCCAAATCAAATTCAATAGGGTATTCTGTTTGTAAATCTTAAAAACTGCTAAGTGGAGTAGATTATTCAGCAAATCTCAGAGATAATGAATTAGCTTGAGAGCTATATAGAGAGCATCATCCAAATAAGATAAATTACCAAGCAAAAATTTTGTAACAAAGGAGACCAAGCTGAAATTAAGTCTGTGGGGAAATCTTTTTTCATAATTTTAAGTTTTCTCCTCTTCCTAAGCCTGTTTCATCATTATCATGTGATTAACAGTAAAGGGCCCAAGTAAAGGGCTTAGGGTCCATGAGCTTCATTTTGGTCTGCACCAAGAAAGGAGCTGGGTCCCAAGAGAGCAATGCCTGGCTTGCTTCCCGCTCTGGGGAAAGCTCCTGTGGGCACCCGGTGCTGCTGCCTCTGGAGTGCACATCTATCCTTCACAGACATTTTAGAAGTGCTGACTGTAACAGCTGCCTGCAAAGCCTGGAGCAAGTCTTCAGTGGCGTGTCTGAAGAGAGTTGCAACAATGGGAGGGACTCACACTCACTTCAACTTTGCATGAAGAGGTGGGGGGTGTAGGGGGCCACCCTCGCTATTCTGATCCATAGCCCACCTCCTCACACCAGTAATTCCCAGTGAGTCCTGCAAGGGAGGTTTCTCCAACGCCCAGATTGTTCTGAGATACAGCACTGTTGTGGCTGCAAGGCGTGCATTATCTGAACCATCCCAAAATTTCTGTGCAGAAGCGATGAAGCACCGCCAGGCAAGTGCTGTAAAGCGAAACGTGGCTTTCAGTCTGGATCGAGTGCCTTGCCGAGCCCAAGAGAGGGCTGCAGTGAAGGGCATGCCCATATTGGCGCAGGTCCCATGAAACAACATTTCTGCAGTGTTTACAGGAGGCAGGATCTGTCCTCTCTGCACACAAAGATTTAACCTTGTGTGTTTGGGTTCAATTGTGGATGACAGCCTAGGAATGAAAGGACACATCCAAACGTCACCAAGAGCTTCAGAGGAGCCGCAGCTCCCTGAGACCTAGCTCTTGGGCAATGACTGAGCCAGGCAGGGCCAGGTGAGACTCCCCTTTCTCCTGGCTAAGATGCAGAAGAATTTCCAAATCTCATAGCTACAAAACCCATGAATCCTGCAGTGTTCCTCTCCATGGCAAGGGCAGAGTCAGCATTGTTCTCCCTTCATGCTGCAAGCAGTTACAGGAGCACTAACAGAAAATGCTGTTATCCCGGCGCTGTCCTCACCAGAGCCTTTCCCAGCTCCTCCCTTACTCAGGTGCCTGCCACACATCAGAGACCAGCCGCCCCCTCTACCTATTTTTACTATACAAGATCCATAAACTAAAGACGCTCCACATCTCTAGCATGGTTTCATCTCCAATTCATCAAGCAGGAATTTCCCTTCTCTTAGTGCTTTGTCCTTTCCTGGACAAGGACACTCAACAGACATTGAAAAACAACTTCACTTTTTCTATTTTTCTTAAAGAGGAATTTCATGCTTTCACTACTTCTAACCTACAGGATTCCTCTTCCTGTCGCCTATACAGACTGTTTTGTTACTAAATACAAAACATGACACATACAGCTAGAATAGCCACCGAGCTGGTTTTACACAAGAAAACCTGTTTCAGCCTGAGGGACCTGGTTTGGGCCTTCTCCATCTATACCATGCAGGGTTGTGATTCAGGCTGGGACAGCCAAATGACCCTGTTTTGGAGTTGAGTCCTTGGCCAGAAGGGACAAATTATTATATTTTTTGGCCCAGTCCAAGGAGCAGGGAAGCCTGCTGCAAGTCTGAAGAGAGCACTTGTCCCTTGGATACCTCTGGGGCTCACACAGGAGTTCGCAGTACCTCTTGAACGAGAAATGGAGCTTGCCTGAGCACCCGTTGAGCCTCAGCCTGTTGCAAGAGCCTCTCTGGCCAATGTTAGAGGAGACATGAGAAAGTCCAAGCGTGCTGCCACCTCCCCTTCTTCCAGCAGCCCTGCCTTCCCCCGGGCTACAAGCTGCCTGGAGCGGCAAAAGCAAAATGTTTTCAGCACTGCGCCAGCTCTCCTGCTTTGAGCATCAAGAAAGAGATTGGGCCCAAACACATCACCTGCAATGCTGCTTCTCACTCCCCTCCCTCGTTCACTACCTCTGGAGATGAACTCTTCTGCCACCCCCAGCCCTCTGCTTTCTCTTTGCTTTGGACTGAGGTAATGAGCTTTGCTGTGCCATGGGAGCATGCTGGCTGGGAGCAAGGGCCGTGCGATAGCGTGGTTTGTGAAGCCTTTGAACTTGCACTAACTGTGGTTGGCATCATGAGTGCAAGCACAGTTCCTAGGTCCCTGACACACAGGTGAGTAGAGGCATGAGATCTGCCCTCATACAGAGAGCTGACACGTGTCCTTGGCCTCACTGAGACTTTGGTAAGAGGAAACAACTAATCTGCTCAAAGTCAAAGCTTTAGGCAAAGTTGTCTGAGTGCCTGTCTATGTCCAAGCCAGCATGTCATTAACAAACAGCTTTATATTTCATCAGGAGATGGGGATAGAGGGGAACACTTCCTTAGTCTGTCATTCCTGATGCAGTGGACCTTCCTGGATGGCAAAAGTGGGAAGTCCCCAACCCTAGGAGATAAAGGGAGAGGGCTCACTTGGCACTACATCCACTCTAAAAATACTAAGAGAGATCTAGTAAGGCTGAAGATAATTACATATGTTAGGATGTGCCCAAAGGATTAATGCTTCCTGTCATCTTTGTCTCTGTTAGTATATTTTATCCACAATTGGTTATTTCTTCATTATGGCCTTAGCAGCAAATACTAAACAGTTTCCAGCACTGAAACTGTATCACCCGTCCTCTGAAATAATAGCCAGGTCCATCCTTTCATGCCTGACAGGTGTTATACACCCAAGCAATATAAAAAACCATCGGATTAGGATTAAATTTCTCTCTCCATGACCTTTCAAAGCAGCATTTAGTTTATTACAGTTGGGAAGAAAAGTCAGCCTGAGATCCAGGCCACCTTTCAAGAAAATCCGCTGTTCATAAGTGGGGCTATGTCCTGGTAGGAAGAGTCCTCTAGACCCCACTGAGTGTGCTGATCACAAGGCCACCATGCCAAGGCAGGCTGAGGCATCAGAGGTAGTCTCCAGAAGATGGGTGCACCCAAGATCTGCTATTATGTCCCTCTAGCCTCTGGAAAAGGCAGACACCCAGCCAGGCAGACCAGATCACTCTCGCTCAGCACTAGGGCAGAGCCAATCTCCATTGCAAGTCTCTGGAGGTACCTGCTTCTCTACACCGACTCTTCAGGTGCTTATTACAGGTAAGTGCATTGGCCCCCTTTGACCCCAGCCCAGACTTGCTGGACAATAGCCTAAAACACTGGCAGTAGTGTTAAAGTTTGGTACCCTTGGCAGGCAGACTAAATTCTCTCTTGGATTTTTCCATAGGAGGTCCTCAACCCAATAATAACAAATCATTTTCTTCTCTTGAGCACGTGGCTTTCTGTGTCAGGAACATTCACCTTACTTGCCTCAGCAGGGGTTGTGCAGCTCTCAGTTACCCTGGTCAGCCTCAGCCTTGCCTATCTATGCTCTCATCACAGTCGTTGGCTCCTGCTGGGCGCATCTCTACCTTCCCACCCCTTACCCTTTCTGCCTCTAAAGCAAGGTGTCTGCAGCCAGACCAAGAAAGCCGCCATGGCAATTTAGTACTGCTGTGGTGAGAGTTTTGAACACTGTGTAAGTTGAGTAAACTGACAGAAAAGTTGTAGCAAGCTTGGAGCCAAGTTGTAGGAGCTGGTACACAATTAAATGATGTGTTGTAAATTCTTCTAGGCAGAACAATCAGGACACCAGTTTCTGAATACTCCAAACTGCAGCCAAATAAATTCTCCAGAACTGCAGTATATAAAAAATACCAGTCATTGTCCTAGTTTCACAGACATGCGATAGCAACCACTGTGTCT
Organism: Pandion haliaetus; assembly: GCA_013401275.1. Lineage (NCBI taxonomy): Eukaryota > Metazoa > Chordata > Aves > Accipitriformes > Pandionidae > Pandion > Pandion haliaetus. Next base: position 280,977 of record VYZV01043779.1, on the reverse strand, counting down.
CTTACTTCATTATCATAACAACTCCATCCTCAGACAGGCACTACTTTATTCACAAGTTTAATGCACAGCATCAGATGTAAGACTGGATATGTAACAAAGTAATTCATATTTCAGAGAAAGTACTATGTATTACAAATACCCAGGGTAGCCCAGAGTATCCTAAAAAAGTGGAAGGAGGTCTCGTGTGAAAGTCAGAGTTTTGCTGTTGGCTTCAAGGAGACCAGCCTGTAAACTTAAAAGGTGCAGCATGTTCAAGAAGAAAATCAGAGGTCACCAAGTTTTTGTCATGGTTTTAAGGTGCTTCTGCTATAAAATAAAAACCTCTTTGCTGCCATTAAAACACCATCCAAAACATGATAGCCTTGATATTGTTGAGTCTGCAACAGAATATAAACACACTCTATTGGCAGTGTTGCATGAAGTAACCGCCTTCAAGTGACCTTCAGAGTGGTAACACAACAGATCACGTTCTTCATTATTATTATTTCCAGGCTGTTCACCATAATATCTCAAGTATGAGCCAGATAAGTGACATTGCATCCCACTGAGCTGATTTTTAATGTCTTGATTTGTCAAGTAATAGGGTGGCTGTTGGCATACATGATTCTCATTCACATACATTGGTTCTAATTGCAGGAGAGTATCCTGAGCAGCTATTTTTCAAGCACTTAATATTCACGATTATTGCGAAGAATTTCCCAGCCTGTCCTGGACGTAATTAACATCTTGAGTGAAACATTGTATTTATTGCTATTGCTGAGCTCTTCTGAACACAGTTTCAGGGTGGTGAACTGACTAGTGCATGTAATCTTGAAATGATCAGATTGATAGTGCGTGCTGAAAAGACCAAAGCCTCTCTTTGACAAGTAACAAGAAGAAGTCTAGTTTGCAGACTTTAATGAAGAAGTGCTTCAGGTATTAAGAGGAATAAATGCCACAGTGTGGTGGGCTGTATTTTAACTCCGTGTGTGGACTTGATTAGCTGCACTGGAAAACTCTTTTAAACAGTAATTCACATAGTTTGGGAGGGGGAAAAAAGCCTCTGTTCATTGTTTGCACATTAGAGTAAATAACATCTGATGACAGGAAAAGGAACATTTGGCTGTCTCCACCCCAGGACTCTGAATTTGTCTTTTAAATTACTCATGGTTATGCCGTGGATTCTTTAATACCTTTTTTGTAGCATCCTGTTTTTGGAGGCTGCTGTATTTTCTTTTAATTAGCGCATCCCTGGCCCGCCTTGGGATGCTCGGCAGGGACTGGGAAAGGTACAGTGGCTGAATTGATGCCCGCGTCTGCCCCACCAGAGCTGTCAGCTTTTAAAATAACCACGCTTGATTACAGGATGGCCATGGAGTTATTGACTGCAAGGGCCCAGCTTGTTAAAATTGGATTCGAATAATATAGCTTGACCCACTTAAACAACCCAAATGATCACTCACTATTTTTACAGAGAAAACCTGCAAAATGCTTAAGGAGGCTGGGTGAGGTCTCCAGCCACTGGAGGGTTATTCTCCTCACCAGTTTCTCCTCTACCTCCCACCAACATTTTTTCACTGGAAGTGTCAGGTTTAATGTACTGGTATTTTCTGATGAAAAAAACATTTTGCCCCTCCAAACCCTGTCCGGTTCTTACCTGCAGGTCTCCTCAGCAGGTAACACTGCTTTCTGGGGACTTGCACTGGGGTAGTGCACCTGCACAGTGGACTCAGGGCTGTAGGACTACAGCTGGGGTAAAAACATTTCATTGCTATTAACGAGCACTCAAATCTTATCCTTAAAATGTCACTGTAAAAGATCCCCCCCCCTTCTCCCTCATTTCTCCCAGAGGATAAGATGGCTGCCAGCCAAGCTGCTTTTTTAAGCCACATTTTGTAGACAGGTGCCTATAGACTTTTTGCGGGGGGAGGTAACGACAGAGGAAGCCATAGCCGCTGAACCTGTGCTGGGTCACGTAGACTTTGCAGCGGTCTGCGTCCCAGGAGGAGCTCAGCCCCGCGGCTGGGGAACCTCTGCACCGACACAGAGCTGCAGTGTGACTCATGGTCACCCCACCAGGAGTGTTTGCACTCTTGTTTTCTTTAACCATTTTTGTTAAATATGAAAAGCTAACCAGCCATAAAACTTTCTATTGGTTTTGGTGCCTTCCCCGCCCCGCCAAACCCCAAATATAGAGCTGAATCGAACCTGACTGTTTTCTGTATGTTCATCATAATTTTGCTACAAATTCACCACATGGTATGCTGGAAATCTACCTGACAAGTGTTTTTAATTTGAAGGGAAAATACCAGAAGAAGTTATATCACTTGCAAATTGATGAATGTCATTTTTTAAATTCTTTTTGCAAAATGATTTGCTCTCATTTCCAACACCCTCTTATTGCAGATGTTATCAGCATGAGAAAATCAAGGTAATGCTGGAGTAGGCTGTTCACAGTTCAGCTAAGTACACCTCCATCCCTTTGCATGTTTGGGGTTTTTTTTGTGTAAGTGCACGAATGGTTTACAAATTCAGCAGTATGCCAGAATAGGAATTTAGGCAAGATTCTGCCACTTTGTCTCCCATTATATGCTGTGGTACCACACACTGCAGCTCCACATGCCACAGCCTAGCTAGCCAAGACTGTTAAGATCATTTAGGTACCCCACTCCTGTTGGTGATCTGGACCCTTGCTCTTCCTGAACCCCAAAGTGCCCTAAACAAGCATCCTTTGTTACACCTGTTTTCTCCCAAACTGTGGATTTCCACACTTGAGATGAGCTCTACAGGGACCTAGGAAGTCAAGTGGAGAGGCAAAACTTTTGAATTGTCCTAGTAGAATAATTACGATAACTTGTGTTCACACCAAAAAAGAAAAAAACAAAACAGGAAGGGGGTGGAGGGAAAAGGACTTAACACATTGAGTAGCAAAATAAAACTCCACTAATGAAGCTGGAATGAGCACTTCAGTGAAGACCATTTCAGAAAATAACTGGGAAACATAAACACATGCTCATCTCATCTCCTTTAGGGGCCTGTTGGAGAGGAAACACAACCACGGAGGAACTTTCAAAGCAAAGCGCAGGATTTCTGGTCCTCGTCCTCTTTTTCTCTCTTGGCCACAAACCAGAGCAGCATAGTGGTATTCACAATAAGTATTCCTTGTCGGTCAATGCCAGCAAGAGGTACGATATAGGTCCAAGCCAAACGGTATGACTGAGCTCCTGGCCTGCCCCTGGCACCCAGCACCCTCTGCATGGGGAGAGGTGGCAAACGATTACCACCTACCTGCACACTCCTGCAGCACCATGCAATGCAAAGGCACGACAGAGCACTTCTTATATGGGTATATTTCCCCTATCTGTGCTCTGTTGGGGCAGAAAAGATTCTTTTGATCAGATTTTTGAAATGGAGCTTCTGCCACAGGTCAGGCTGTATCTGTAGGGCACAACTGAGTCTAGGGAGGCAGGGAACATACGGCACGCAAACACAACATCCACCCCAAATCTGGCAAGGGGTTGGTGCATTATACAGTTACTAACACATACAGTATTTCTTAACAGAAAACCCATCATATTTTGGCTCGAGCACTCTAACTGTATACAATAGTACAAACTGCTGACAATAAAATTCAGTTCCGGAGCTGCTGAAGAAGCTGTTTTCACCCAGGAAGGGAGAGAGTGTCTTACCAAAGCTTGCTATTACTGCACTGTAATGAGTTAATACAGACTGCAGCTTGTTAAAAGGGCTGAGATGAACCAGCAGATATATGTGGGGAGATTTATACTAGCACTTACTCCTACAGGGTATGAGTCAGGCCAGTGCTGTTGCTCTTTCATTTTTATAAGCATTAAACTTCTTTGCAAGCTTTTGAGCTACTCTGAAATTTCAGGCACAGATTTTTTTAACTGACTAACCAGCTAAAATGTCTGCAGGCTGATAAAAATGCAACGCAATCTTTAAAAAACGTAGCACAGGTAAGACAGCAGAAAAAATAACGATTTAAAAAAAAAGAAGAAAAAGGTGGGCCCATGTAGGAGTCAGTGCATGAGTAAAATCAAAGGTCTAAACCTTGAATGCTTGAGGCATTATACAGATGTATAATGTTTTAAAGACAATTTGCTGACTTGTCTCATTCAGGGATTTACTTATTAGCTGTAATCCAGTCCAGCCTCTTTCTTAAATTGAGCTCTGACCTGTGAGGTTTAGATTATATAAATTCAGTGGGTACCGCTCTGCTTTAAAGCAAACAATCAAAAAACCGCTTAAAACATTGGTCGAAGCATGGCAACGTGTGGAGGAGATGGGACACATCACCTCACTCCACTGCTCTGAAGACAGAAGTGACTGCTTGCAGGAGGCAGGAAGGTGAGAGCAAAGGCTTGTGTTTGAGTCACCTTCTCGCCGTGGCTAAAGTAACGGTTCTGACTCCTTTGACTTGTGAGGAAGCTGAGGAGAAGAAGGAAAGTCAGTCTCTGTTTTCAGGCTTGTGTATCTTATTTCCCAACCCACTGCAACACAGTCTATGCTTTCAGAACGTACTTGTTTTCCATCAGGTTTCTTCTCCTTCAAACAATTAAGTATTATGAATAATTTTTATTTAGCTACTTTTCCTTACTATATACAGTTAGAAGCAATTTTTAATTCCTCTTCAAACCCTGCTAGAATGTGCACATACATGGAAAGGGCCAGTTTAACTTTAGAGCTATATCTAAGTTAAAGGAATGATAATGGTACCTGCCACCTTATGCATAACATATGTGTAAAAACTCGTGATGTTTGGGATATATCTGAGGTTTAGAAACTGCCCCCACCCATCAACAAGATATTAGAGAGCACATAAGCATAGGTCTGCTACAAATCGTCGTCACAACACGACCCAGACCTCCTGTGAGAGGACCAGCACCCCAGCAGCCTTCAAACATCCCTATGGAGGTACTGAGCCTGGTGGTTCTGGCACTCCTGAAAGAAGGGGGAAGTGCGTGCCTTCGTATAGTCTTTAAGCCTGGTTCCCAGGAGCTATGTACCTGGCTGGGAGGTATTTGAATATGGCAATCTCACCTGTGCTGCCAAAACTGGACTCCTGCACAGCCAGGAAGGTGAACGCTGAGCAATCTGTAGCAGCTGGCAGAGAAAGCATGGGAAAATGAGAACCATATCCTGGTGAGCCACGGTTGAGAGACATCCTCCAGGAAGCTCGCACCAAGAGAAGGAGGGCAAGAGCTGGCATTCCTGGAAGTTTTAAAGGGGGTACAAGTGTACACAAAAAAACACAAGACACCTTTGACCTAAGAAGAGCCAGGACTTTCTGAAGAATTTTTTTTCCAACACACCATTTGTTTGTCTGTACTCAGCCATTTCCAGTTTCGAAGCCTTTGTGCCTTTCTTCCTTCACACATAAAACTTCAAGTAATAATACTTTAAAAAGTCTACATGTCAGACGAAATTCAACACCTCTCCGGGTAAATACATCCCACTGTGCCCCGTAGGTTTCATTGTGAATCAGAAGAGATGACTAATGCCGTAACTGCTTATTAAAAAGAAAATTAATCATTTCTTTGTGAGCTAAAGTCTTAGAATTTTTTTTAACACTTTAAAACCAAGGAAAACTAACTTTGATGAGATACAGCAGAGGCATTTGGTTCTTTTGTAGACGTAAACCAGCATTTTGTTCTCAACAGCTATTGCTGATTTTTCTCTTTGCTTGACAGATGAGCTTATCAAGTGTCACTGACATTTTTGCAGTACTGTGCTAAAATACACTTCATTTGCTACTCATCTGAGAACTTCAGATATGTGTCATTCAGAAGGCACTAAAGGATTGATCCAACAAATCATGTGGGCCGGAAAAGCCTCAGTTTCCTAGAGACCTCTTGGTTTCACTCTCAGTGCCTACACCAAGAGTAGCAGGTAACCTGGTGAATAGAGGTCTTTCCCAGGCAGGGGGAAGTGATGATTTGAACCTCCTGAAGCTGGTCCAGGATGTCTTTCACCACCTGTCATGGAAAGCAGTTATGCACTTTGCTCACTCTGTAAGGAAGCTCAAGGACACACTTCGGTATTCGGTGCTTTTCTGGGCAAGAATAAACTTAAACAATGAAGAGGGGTTGCACCCATTGCTTACCCTCTGCACCCATAAGCGCTTCACCCTCAAAAACCACCAGCCATTCTAAACAATATTGTAACTGGGGCCTCAAACAATAATACCTGACTGGCAAAATAAGCAGAAATTAATAGAAAAAATTAGGATGATAGAGACCACTGCAGTCACCTCATCCATCCCTGTTCTCAAAGGAGAGCCAACTTCAGAGCTAGATCAGAGGCTGGAGGGTCCTGTCCAGTCAAGATCTGATTATATCCAAGGATGCAGATTTCCCCAGCCTCTTTGGACAACCTGTTCCAGTGAATGACCAACGACCCAAGCTGGACACAGTTCTACAGGAGTGGTTTCACAAGTGCCAAATGAGAGGAAAATCACTTCCCTGACTGAGCTGGCATTTGCTGATGCAGCTCAAGATCCTGTTGATCTTCTTCACCCAAACTTGTTGTCCACCTGGACACCCAGGCTGTTGTCTGCAGAGCTGCTTTCCAGGCAGTTTGTCCACAGCCTGTGGTGGTGCTTGGGGTTATTCCACGTTTGTGCTCACCTTCGTAGAACTTCATGAGGTTTCTGTCAGCTTGTTTGATCAGCTTGCTGAAATGTCACTGAATAGTAGCCCTACTTTCTATTTCCTCACCCCCAGTTTGGTGTCACTGGCATACTTGCTGTGGGTTCATTCTGTCTCATCACCCATGCCATTGATAAAGATATTAAACAGTATCAGCCCCTCTATCAAGCCCTGAAGAATGTCACTCATAACTGGTCACCGGTTCAAGCCATTGGCCAGATTTTTTCACCAGCCTTGTTGTCCATCCACCTAGTCCAGACCTCCCCAATTTGACCACAACAGTGCTATGGGAGACTGTGTCTAAAGCCCTGCTAAAGCCTTGCTAACAGTCTTCTCTTGTTTTCTGAGCCAGTCACCTCATCAAAGAACACTGTCAGGCTGGTCAGGCATGATTTGCCCTTGGTAAGTCCATGCTGGCTGTTCCCAGTCATCTTTCTCTCCTTCATGTGCCTGGACGTGGCTTCCAGGAGAATTTGCTCTATCATCTTCCCAGGGACTACAGCTGGGATAATCCTGACCAATAATCAACAGGTTTGTTAACCATTTCACAGCAAAGTTTCATACTCTCAAGTCACTCTTTTGTCCAGAGTTGAAGCCCTGCCTCCTCACCTCCTCTCTCTGACCTTCTTAAAGACAGTCCATGGCACCAGCAGTCAGTCAAGCTCTCCTGTTGCATCTCTGTGATTCCAATGGCACCATAACTCTGTGACTGAGCATGGACTTCTAATTCCCCCTTCAGTTTCCCATGCTTTGTATTTTGCCATTTAAGAACACAAAATGGAAAAAAAAAAAAAGAAAGAAAATCTGTCTCTGAAACTACTTACAGAAATGCAGAATTGATAAAAAATGTCAAAGTACAGAAGAATTTTTTTCATTAAAATTCCCATAAGATCATTCATATTTTTCCTCAGCCTATCTAAAAAGCTCTTTTGCTTTTGAAAAAAACCTAGCTTTTCAGGACAACTGTTTCTGCTATGGCTAAGAGATAACAGCTTCAATAAGTTATACTGTAAACCATTTAAATACACTCAAGTAAGAAACACTAAAAGATTGTGGTGGGGATACCATTTGCTATGAAGCATTTCTATTTCCTCCTCTCTTAGCAGCAGACACATGCTCAAGAAGAACACATTCAAAGGGTGATATTTAATTCCAGAGGTTATATTTGTAGTTTCTATTATGAGATTAAAGTACATGAGCTCCTTTGCCCTCCAGTACTGCTTTTCATGGGCTTTGCACAATTTGAGGGCTCTTAACTGCTGGAAAACAGTCTTAATATATCGCACCTCTGCCAGTAAATGTATCCTTTCATTGAAAAGATTTGGTTGTTAAGTTTCTTTACTTTACGGAGATTGATGAGATTTACCTTACACTTAGGGCTATGCAAGTAATTGATTTCGCAGTTCAGTGGCAGAACACAGCTAAAGCCAAAACCAATATTTTGGAGGGTTTCTTGCCAAAATGAAAAACTGAAATATTTCATTTTCTTGTTGAAAAGAACATTGAGCTCAACCAGAAACTAAACATTCTGCTTTGTTTTATTTTTAATAAAAACAAAAGAAAACTAAGGGATAGAGTCACAAAACCAGCATGGAGGAAATTTTCCATCTTTACCTTTTTCCCAGTGTTTGGCAGACTTTTCTGGATCACAGAATCTTTGAATTTGGAAGGGACCTCCAGAGCTCATCCAGGCTAACCCCTCTGCCCAAAGCAAGGCAGATGAGAGCAGCTTAATCTGCAAAGCAGGTTCCACATGGATCCGCACTTTCCACAGGATCTGCGTGGGGTCAGTCCCTCTGTCTTTCTTCCCATGTGTTTACAATGTCACTTTACTTGCACCAAGCCTGAGTGACTGCAGGAAGGTTGAGCAGGAGGTGAAACTTCACACAGGTACTAGGATATAGGTTGTTACACTATTTAATGAGGTGAGAATCCTTCTCTAAAAAATGCTTTCTATTATAGAACAATGGAAGAAGTCTTAGCTATTCTGCTGCTTCACACACTTCTGCTGCAAAGAGAAGATACACAGTAGAGAACGGGGAAGACAGAGCAGTGCCCACAGTACTGAAGAAGGTTACATAAAGCAAACTATTCATGTCTCTCACAAAGCATAAGTCTTTGATTTTTTTTCTGTTTCGTCCTGATTTCCCACAGTGAGATTCTGTTTAAAATGAAGAACACACTCTTGAGTGGCGGGGTCTGACCCTGCAGCGCTCACTCCTCTCTTGCTCCTGGTCAGCAGAAGAACTTTGCGTTGGAAGAGGCTACATGGGCAAGAAGGCTTGTGCTCCTACAAATGTATGTTCGTAGCCAGCCCCAGATTCAGGGCTGGCTTTAAATAGGATCCTCAGTGTTCTGAGCACCTCAAAGCTACGGAGCTTCTCTCATTATTGTAATTTTGGCCAGAGCTGAACTGTGGGAGAAAGCTTTGACATTGGCCACTTCGAGGACATGCTGCTAATACAGCGTAGGAGCAGGGTGTTGAAAGAAGCACAGCCTCAGCTTTCGCCCTGCTGAGCAACAGGTTTGACTGCTCATTTGCTGCACCCTTCCTTCAGCTCATCCCTGAAGATGGAGACCAAGCATGCCCCAGGGGTGTGACACAATGCTCAGTGAGGACCAGATCTAGCCAGTCCCTTGCATGTGCTGCACCTTTACCTGGCTCCCCTTTTTTTAATATGGAGGTCACATGGGGCAGCCTGTTTCCACACCTGAACTGTTGCACATTTGGCTGTCAGTTTTGGGGAACGGATTAGGCCAACATTTGCTGGGAAAGACAGGAACTTCTGTTCTGGCGTGGTGTTGGTGGTAATGGGGGGGAGCAGGCTGGATGGCCTAGATGGCTTCTCCAAGCTCTGTTTCCTTTGGTGCTTCTCTTCAGCTTTACCTTGAAACTCCTCACCCTTGTTTCTCCTCCTCTGCAGTATATTCAGCTCTGATGCTGACAAAAGGCACTGTGGAGAATCTACAGCTTTTCCAAAGGTCTCATATGCAGGCAGAAGCAGAAGAGAAGAAAGGCAGCTCCTCTGCACGTCTACATCCAGTTTTCTCCCATGCCATAGTCACAGCAATCCGTTCACAGTATCCAAAATTTCTGTGGCATGTGGCAAAGGGGAGAACTGCTTTTTTATTTAGTTTTGAGTTATAGCCAAAAAATATAAGACTAGTGGGTCCACCATGTAAAATAGCTCTGCAGTGCCCTCAGAAAGAACAGGAATTTTGCCCACAGCCCTGAATTTGAGGCTTTATTTATTCAAGGCATTATGCATACACCTTTTAATGGACCCTCAGATCGCTGATATTGGGGGCCTGGGGGTAGAGGAGATGAAATGACTCCTCAGACAGCACTTTTTAGTAAGTCATTAGCAGGGATGGATACAGAAGTCAATGACCCATGATGCGGAGGCCTGCACATTAAACTACTTGCTGCCACTAGGTCGTAAATTTTTTTTGGCCTCTATTAGAAACATGATGATAATATGGTTTATAAACAATGTTGCAGACATGAATGGTGACTTTTTAAAGCAGTTTTACTGAAACAGAGAGAAAGTGTTAAAGCTGGTTCAGGTTCTTCTGATAAGTGATTCAGAAACTGTTGGACTCCACAAAATTACTCATTTATTAAAAGGTGTAAGAATCATTTCTTAACCTATTAATGAATGCACTCTACTGTAAAGCATGACTAACTTCCCATAAAAAGAGAACAAAATTGTGGGTGCACATAGCCACTTTGTTATCTTTCTGACATAACTCAGTCTGTTTCATTGCTGTGCATTGGCTCATCCAGGAACCGAGTCTGCAGGTGCCTGAAGGCACTTGGTGAGGGCTGATGGACTCACTCCTTGAAGGGAAACCTTTTCTCAGAAAGTCTTGCTCTATACTTATTTGAAGATGGGGAAAGCAACAGCAGCCTCTCTCATCTGCTTCACCAAGCCTAGGCCTGTTCCCAATCATGCTATTAATCTCAGCCTCTTTTTAACTCTTATAGCTTTTTTGACCCAGCTTTTATTTTATATTTAGGCCGTTTTCTTGTAAAGAGTCACAGCTGTGATGGTCATTTTACTACAGTGAAATGTGTTGACAGGGCCAAGAATAGCAACTGTCTGTCAGAGCTGCACCTAACATGTTAATGGAGATACCAAACACTCGAAACAAAATGAAAGGCAGCAAAATGGAGAATGCAACTCTACCGTGAAAGTAATCTTCAAAACACTGTGCTTATTTTTCTTCTCTCCTAAAAAAGACAATAGAGATTTTTCAAAATGAAGCTTGCTGGGTCTTATCCTGCCCAGGTCAATCTAAGGTAATGGAATTTACTGGGATAAACTCCCTTCTTGGAGGAGTGGAAGATCCAGGGTTATCTGTACCTCTTTGGCATCACCCCAGCACCTATTCTGATTGATACCAGCTAAGAACTTGTCCCTTCCAGCTTCATAAAAAAATATATATGGCCTGGGAGTGTAGTGTGAGATTTGAGAGGAGGCTGGCTCAGCTCTGCACCCGTTGAGGTGCCACAGCTGCCTCAGCTCTAGGTAATAAAACTTTACAAAGCCAAAACCTTTCACTTTTGCAGGACCTGCTCAGTTTTGAGATGTTGTGGTCAGTGGTGCAAAGGCCAGCTCTCACTCTGTGACTACTGGGCTCACTAAAGGATTGGTACTGGGACCAGTACTGCTTCTTCATGTCTTCATTAACAATCTGGATGATGGGCAGAGTATGCTGTCAGCAAGTTTGTGGATGACACAAAACTGGGGGGGGGGAATATAGTCAAGGGCAGGGCCACCATTCAGAGGAACCTGGACAGGCTGGAGAAATGAGCCAACAGGAACCTCATGAAGTTCAATAAGAGGAAGTCTTGCATCTGGGATGCAAGCAGGACAGCCTGGGAGCTGCTTGTCTGCAAAACCGCTTTGCATAAAAAGATCTGGTGAGCGATAAGGGCAACGTGCCCTTGTTGCAAAGAAGGTCAACCACCTCCTGCGCTGCCTTAGGAAGCCTTTCCAGGTCCAGGAAAGTGACTGGTCCCCTCTGTTTGGCACTTGTAAGACAACATCTGGAGCACTTTGTGTCTAAGATCAGGCCAGGGGCAGAAAACAGGAATTGTCTTGGCTAGGCTCCTTGAGGACCTCATCTAATGAGTGCTCTCAGAGCACAGCTATTTCATGTTAGCAGGTTCACTGCAATAGGATTGCCAGCGGCAGAGACCTCCTGGGTCTTCAGCTGGTGTCACGCTGGTGTTGTTTATCCCACTACTGGCAGTAGGTTTTCACTGGTTTTTTTTCTGGGAGGTAAAAAGGCCAACAAGTGTCTTTCAGGCTACAGACTGAAGGAGGACTTGAGGGGTTTAAGAGCAGCTATTATTGCGGAGGTGATGTTACCTGATCAACAGCTGGGCTGAGGCAATGCAGAGGCTAATGTGAAATCCAGATCTTTAGCTACAGGTGGAAGTGGCCCAGCAAAGGAGAATTTGATTTCATTCCTACAAGGGAGCCTGGGACTGCTAGACACCACTGTCATCACTGACCTGCAAGTAGTTTTGGAGCTTGCCCATCCCTCAGCTGCTATGGTATGTGCCTGGCACATCTCAGTCCCATGCAATTTGGACATGCAGCTTGGAGCTGAGGAAACTGCTGGTCAGTGCATGTTTGCAGGCAGCCAGGGAGCAGAGGCCAGCACAGACCTGCACTGATGTAGCTCATCCTGCCCCTCCTGAGCAGAGGATCACCCATGTCCACTCATGGAGCTGCACTCCCCTCCACTCCCCCAGGAGTGATGTAAAATGTGAAATGGATATCAAAATGAAGAGAGAAAACACAGGAAGGGGCAGTGGGCTTGGCACTCACTTCGGAGGAAAGAGCCTTGGGTCCAGGATCATTCCCCTGTTCTGGTCAATGAAAAGTAATTCAGAGAGAATCCTTGCCACTGGCCTTTCATTATCCTCTATCCCTGGGCTAGTGTTTATCAGCCTTAACCGTCCCTCTGCTTAGTGTTTGGTTGTTTTGGATCCCTTTTCAGGTATGATCAACTCTCCCAAGCACTAGGTAGGGTCTACGTGTCTCACACTGGGTTATGGATTACACTTGGAAGCTGAGGCCTTGCGGCACCCTCATTGCTCAGATGTGCAAACCTTTCATTTGATCTGCTAATCAGTTTCTGTGCACAGAAAACTTTTACTAAACCCATGAAGTTTTCCACGGTTTTAAGGACTAGTGTGTAGCAGTAATAGCCTACAGATGATGATGACAAATGATGATGAAGTGAGCCCTCAGTATCTGTCAGGAAAACTTCAAATGCCTTGACAAATCCTGCTTCCTGAACCCAAAATAACCCATAGTAAGTCAGTAGGTTGGGAGAAATTAGGCACAAGCAAATAATAGAGTCTGCATTAGCCTGACTGAGTTGCTAGTGCTAGGACAAATTTGAAAGGCTACAGGTCCCCTGAGGCACAGACCCAGCGCGGGTAGCTGAAAGCGCTTCCTTCAGCATCTCGACTGATGCTCAACTGGTTCCTGCTAAAAGACTTTAGATCAGGGTTCCTGACGTTTTCTTCTGTGAGGGCTGTTTAATGAGCTGAACATCAGGCTGGGGCCAGATAACAAACTTCATGTGGAATGCAATTCCCTTCTGCTTAAGAGTGTAATGTAACATGCTTTACAAATTGAAGCTGAAGTAGAGCAAATACATCAGTATTTTTCCATGTTTGAGGGAGATACCTAGGTGATTTCATGGTCAATAATTTGAGACAACCTATATTTAAAACCCACCTCAGGGTGAAGGGCTGAGCAAAGGTAGTCCTCAGCAGAGCTCAGCCCATGCCACCCTTAAAGGAGGTTCATCGTGATCCCAGCAGCATGGTGTGTCTGGAACAGACCTTGAAGCAGTTCGTTAACACAGCATGGGGTAACAGGAGGGCTCAGAGGAGTGCTTAGGGTCAGAAAAGTAGCAGAAATTAAATTCATTATTGCCCTTTCCAGGAGCCAGTCTGAGCTCATCAGTTTCGTACAACATTGCAGTCTTTTGTGGTAGGAAATGGAAAAAAAAAAAAAAAGACAGGTACAGTAATTTATGCTGTGCCTTTTAAAGAAAGAAAAATACCATCAATAATTACTATCATGTTGCTCTGGGTGATATGTAGAAAGAGTGTACCAGCTTCAAGCACACATTCCCTCTAGTACTGATGGGAGTGGAGTTTGTTCATTCCTAGACAGTACTATATGAGCATGATGGACCTAGCTAATACATTCTGAGAATCTAAAAGCAGGGGAAACCTGAGACCTTTTGTGAAATAACCCATAGTGATGCACCCCATCACCCTTACCTGGATTCAATACTTGGGTCTGGCTGAAAGCTTATTTTTTAGAATGGTATTCAGAGATGGCAAAGGCATCACTTCTTTCCATAGCTTGTTCCACTGATTAACCGTATTTCTCTTCTGAAATTTTGACCTTTCTGATCTGAAGGCCTCTGATTTCTGCATCCGTATATTGGCCTGAGTTTTCAACCAGGCTGAAAGCCCTTTTCATATGATGTTTTGCCTTCCCAAAAGACAACAGTACCTATTATGGCAATCCTCCAATAACCAGGTCACAGCTAAGCCTTGGTTTGGATAAGCAGACCTATCTCTTCAAGGCTTTCCCTGTAAGGCATTTTCTCCAGACCTCAAAACATTTTTACGACTCACATTGTGACCTTGGACACAAATACTGTGCTTCAGGGAACCTCTGGAGAGGGAGGGCTGAACCCATGACAGCGTGGTTCTGCCTCAGATACTCTTCTAAGAGATAAAAGAGCTGGGACAAAAAAAGGTATGTGTTCCCCAGAAACAGCAAGCGGTTCCTTGAGGGGTGAGTTTCAAACCAATGCCTGGTACACAAGATGTCCGGTCCTAATCTGAAATATCTGAAACACCAAAAGTATCTGAAATACTGATATTTCAGCAGAGCAAAAAAAATCAGATCCAATTCACTATGCAAAGAGTTAAATCATGCAACACAGAGAGATAATAACTAAAAAGTGAACTTGTATTTATGAGCTTGTGTTCACAACCACCACTGTCAAACAATTGTACCACATGTCAGTAAATAACAAGCAAAGTTGAGATCACACTCTCCTATTATTAGAAACATAATAGTCATATCTTGTTTAAAAACCTGTTTTTAAATCTGTTGCCACCTGGAAAACTAGACTAAACAGATCAAGAGTTAAGGTTATCTACAAATATTCTGGGCAGAAACATAATTAGGGCTGTAATTAGGGTTATCATTTAGTAGGCAATGTAGACAAGCCTGAGAAGATAAGCCACTATCAGTTGCTGTTGAGGGCTAAAGTGAGGATTAAGCTCATAAGTTTGGGCCATGTGTTTTCGGGGCAATGTGGAAATAATGTTGAACAGCTTCCAAAAACCCAAGGCACGACTACAGGTGGTTTCTCCTGAAAAGCTTTCCCAGCGTGGCACCGTCAGCAGACAGGTAAGGTGCTCGTGTGTGCCAGAGCCTGCTTGCAGCTCTCCAGCGCCAGGGCAGTGGAGCATGGAGGACGAGGCTGTAACATGGGGCATAAAGCTGCTTGCTGAGCAGCCTCCCGCGAGTCCCTCCCGGCGTGATGCCCCCCCCAGGGCCCATGCTTTCCACCCCCACTGATTCACTCACATTACCAGGACACGAGGCACCCAGCACTGCTGCACAGCGCTGGCAAGGGCGGGCTGAAGACTTTTCTCTGCAATAAGAAGAAACTCCAAGATGGAAGACAGCAATAATCTTTATATCAAACCATGGTGAACACGTGGAGCCCTTAGACGAACACACTGCAGGATGTATAACAGTCAGGCTGAGAGCTCTATGTGCCCCTGCAATGCGTGGCTGGAGGACATGTAGGAACCCCACTTGGAGCATCTCCCAGCCTGCTGTAAGGTGGCAGTGGAGGGCAGCCAGCTCTGCAGCACCAGCTCTCCTTCCCCCCTGCTCCCTCTCACCTCTGCCAGTGAGACAGGCAACTCCCCAGCACCCTCACCCTTCCTTGGAGCTGCATTTCCCAACTTTCCCAGGTCTTTACCACACCTGCCACCAGGGATCCGTTGCTGTAACCTCTTGCGACACAGAAACCCACGTGGGATTAGGTATTGGGACCTGTGTTCTTCCACTTTGCTCCCTGGCACCTGCAGGGGAACCGGCAGCACCTTATCTGCAATTCAGTGTCTGCACTGCACCAGGGGCACGGAGGGGGTCCCCAGCAGGGACCTTCCAACACACAGCAAAGGGCAAAGACCTGGCAAAGAGCAGCTTGGTGCCACAGGCAGCTGGCAGAGGTCAGCACCTCTCTGCGGGGATTATAAAGGCTAACATGGCTGTCACTTGCTCAAACAGGCTGACTAATGCAGAAGGCACAGGCAGCTGCCCGGCAGCCCTCTCTTTCTGCTGCTGTGCCTGCAAAGAACCCAGGAGAGATTAGGAAGGAGTTAGGAAAGCCACAGGTTTGAGGGGCTTGGTGGGCCCTTCCCCAAACAGTCCTGTTCCTTGGAGCAGACCAAGCACTCCTGTTGAACGCAGCAAACCAGCAGCAGCTCCCTGATTCTTTGAAGTCACTGATGTTTTGCAGCTTGCTGAGCTGCTTAGTGAGAAACCCGCATTTTGTTTCCAGAAACAGAAATAAATTGAGTCAGAACTTGCTTTCCTTCAGATAACTGATCTTTTTCTTCCTCTGGAAATACTCAATGGACCTGTTTTTATCTGTGCGGTGTTTACTTTCCAGGAGGCTTTGCCATGTTTGCAGCTCCACTGGGTTTTTTACCTCAAGCTTCTCCACAAAATACACAGAGAGCCCAGGGCCAGTCCCTGCTGTTGGGAGGGTAAATCTGCTCCCGAGACAGAAAGGACGGCCCTCCTCATGACTTTTTCTTTTCTCGGTTCTGTTTTGACATTTTATCTTCCTTCATGCTACCTGAACAGGAAGCTATAGGGCCAGCTGCAAATCTCACTCCCTTACACCCTTCAGCTCCACTGCTTTTACACTGTCAGTTGTTTTTATACATGTGCCTCTACATTTATGGGATAAAATGAAGATGGCAGAACGTCTCTTATTACAAATTCCATCGTGTATAAGAAGGCCAAGTACCATTCCCCTTATTCAAACCTAGCCAATGGTCTTTACTACTGTGAATTTATAGTAACCATAATTCCACAAGATCCTCAGATACCTCACAGTGCTTTTTTCAGAATGAATATGTTTTACAGCTGGGTGAGGTCTTACATTACGGAGAAATTTATGCTTAAACATCTGCTCTTATATGTCCTTCAGCCAGTCAAGGTGGTTACAAATCCATCCACAGCACCCGCTGGAAGATATAAAAAACCCTACTACCCTAGTTTAATGTACCAAAGTATTTGTTATTCCACTGACAAACTGGACAGCAGGAAGGAAGATGTCAGGAAAGTTTAGATTCATGTCAGACCTCTCTATTTCTGGTTATTTCTCAGTGGTAGGGAAAAGCGCTCTCCTTTTTTTTTTCTTTTGTACAATCTGTGAAATATGCCCAAAAGTTGAACTAGCTCAGTGTTGCTGTGAATTCACAGTCCTACAGGTCCTAACAAGTAGAAAAGCATGCTCACTTATTTCTGCTTGCCCTAAAACTTTTGATAACAATTTGATGAGCTCATTGTGGCAGACTGACTCTACCCACATAATAAAAGCTATTCCTTGACACAAGAAGGACATAGCTGAGAGCTGAAACCTACAAAATATTGTATATACAGTTTCCTTTGCTGCCATGAGTAGTGTCTTGTTTGAGATAATAGTGTAAACACGTCTGTAAGTAATGCTGATTTACTGAATTACTAAATAGTTTCCCTTGCACATCTTTGCTTCTTAAAAAAAAAAACAAAACAAACCCCCAAAAAAGCAACCAAACCTGGAGGGTCATCTTCAAGTAGACCAGCCTGACTTCATGTGGTTGCCCACCTGAACGTGTCCTATGGGGTCATTCTCCATGGAGCAGGTCTTCCCAGTGGTTTTCCTGGTCTGATGGCCACATTCATTACTTAATTTAGCAGTGTATTGATACAGACTTCATCACTTTTTATCTCAGCATCTTTGGTGTTGGTCTTTCCAGTAAGATAGTCCATACAGCCTTCTTCAAATCTACTGGTATAAAAATTAGTTGTTACGTAAAACTTCACCCTAACAGATTTCTAGCATTAATATATAATAACAATCTCATTATGTCAAAGAAGTTATGTCTATCATTGCAGAATTATATACATTTTGTTATAGTAATTATGTAAATTGAAAAATAGCAATCTTTATAACTGATAATGTAAACTTCTCTAGGTTGGCCCTATTGGCATGCTGTAAATGCTTGAAATAGTTTTTATTTACTATGCCACAACCTCTTTTTCCCTCCAGCACATTTAAACATGAATAGCTCTTTTTAAAATGCTGTTACGGAGTTTCTACATCTGCAACAGAGTCAGATTCACTCTCATGGTCTCTTTGAGTATTTTATATAGTGATTTTCTTCTTTAATCAGTTCATTCAATGTTGAAGTAAAGCTATGTCACGGTTTCAGCCCAGCCGGTAACAAAGCACCACGAAGCCGCTCACTCACCCCCCACCCCCTCCCCTGGCCATGTTGGGATGAGGAGAAAATCCAAAGGCAGGCTTGTGGGTCGAGACAAGGACTGGGAGGGATCACTCCCCACTTATGGTCACGGGCAAAAGACAGGCTCCGCTTGGGGAAGAAACAATCAATTTAATTTACTACAAATCAAAACAAAAACAAAACACAAGGGTATTAGGAAGGGAAACCAAACATCAGAACACCTCCCCCCACC